>VWZK01012651.1:246-15203 GCA_013396935.1 Baryphthengus martii
TAAAAAAAAAAAATTTCCAATAAACATTTATGTAGAAAAGCAAATATTAGTAAAAATAAAGAGAAGCACAGAGATGCCTTTTATGCAGGACAGGGCGGGAGTGCATTGGACTAGGCTGGTATTTGAGCAGGAGAAAGGAATGTATTAGGAGGACTGGTAGTTCAGTAGAAATGTTTTTTCGCAGTTGTTGTTAGGGAATTCTGCAGTGATGGGGAGGAATCTTTAAATGATGTGCAAACAGGCATTTAAACAGTATGATACAAATTATACTTGAAAAAGCAGAATGGAGTTAAAGTAATTACGTGAATTAGTTTGCTTGCAATTTCATGATGATGGTTCCTATAGGAATATAATTTTCTATTGTAGGAGGGTGTCTTCTACCTAACCACTGACCCAGGAAGTATTCTTCCACTTATCACCAATGGTGGAGTAGTCTTGAATGCTAGTCTATGTCTCTTACCAGAGACAGGTTCTTGACAGACATTGGCATAAAGGATTTCTAAACAATCTTAAGAGGACACAACAAACCACACTCTCTCTGCAATGAAAGGTAGCGATTGTGCGTAGAGTATCAGTTGTGTCATGTTACAGGACGTGGCACATGATTACCATCACTTTCTGGCTGGTATTTGCTATTTTTTTTAAAACAATGAAAGTATCAGAGGTGCTCTGCCATCGTTATAGTAAGTTATGAAAGCCTTTTTTCCAGAACAGGGCAGGTACATTTATTTATTCCCATGTTCTTGGGCCTCATTTACTCAGCTTAAAAATGCCTAAAATGACCAGATAGCATTGCCATTTCAATAGCTTTTGCAAACAAGCAGCACCTGGTTTTCAAAGCTGAAGAAGGATTTTAGGAGTTTTAAAAATCTGTTACTATCCAAAAAGTTTCTGTCTCTGATACAGTCAGAAAACCCACAGTGCTTTCTGTGCCTAAGTATATCCACCTGCAAAATGGAGACAGTAACAGTTATCTCAGAGATCATGCTTAGATGGATAGGTTGGAATATTGCTCAGGCACTACCAAAACAGAGAGGGGTTACAGAAACATGTATTAATAATTAACCTTTGTTATTATTCATTATTAAATTCCTTGTTTTATAGTAAAGAAGAATAACATATTCATGACCTCAGCTCTTCTTCGAAGAAATCCTGACTTGATCAAAAGTGCAAAAGAAGGTAACTGACATTGCAATATTTGTTCACTGTAGTTCCACAAGAACATTCTTAACAGATACAGAAGACATAAAAACGACAAGTCTTCTCTATGCTGAGTGATAGGCTAAGTATCTTTATGAGGTTCACAAGTTGTTTGACAGTGTAAACATCCTGTGAGCTCTGTTCCCAGCCTCTGCTCTGACTGCTTAAGTCCTGAGTGGATTAAATACAACCTTGAATAGTGAGATTTCATATTTATAACTAAACACTTCTTGGTGTCTGCAGGTGCAGAATTAAATTTGAAATACAAGAAGAAAGATCTAACACGAAGCAATAGATATAAGTACAAAAATATGTTTCAATACATAAACATATTTTATAGATATGTATATTTATGTATATAACACATAACCATTTTATTCTGATAGGATAACAGGGTTAGTGTCACTGCAGAATTGTGTATTTTAGGAGAGATTAGAGTTTTTGAGAATATGTAGAAAGTAAGCAACAATAAATGTTATTTAAATATACTTTGAAGCTTTCCATTAAAGAGGCAAGACACATAGGTATGAATTAGATGTGGAGAAAAAGTCTGTTAGAATATTTTGTCTTTGTATTTTGCAAGGATCCTTGTCACAAAGTCAACTGCGGAATGTCATTAGACCTGCCATTTTACAACCCCCACAAGCCCTGACCTGTCCTGAAAATCCTGTAGTATCTCTAGTGACTAAGAAAGAAGCATGTGTTCAGGTAAAAAGAAAAGTAATTTTACTCGCTAATATATGTTTGCAGCTCAAAATAAACAAAGCAGTGCAGGTTTAAAGCAGTTAATTGTTCCACTGTATGAATTTCAAGAAAGTTTCCCTGTCAGTTTCAGTGGAATTGATGGATCATTGACATGATGTGAACAGTTAAACTCCTACTGACTGTGTTTGAAAAAACATCTCTTCTCTGCAGGCTGTCTCAACTTTCAGGTATTAGTGTTTTGTGGACAAGTCAGCTTTGGGAGTCTTTTGGATTTTTTTTATTTACAAAGTAGTATTTTGGCATTTTGGTTAAGGGCACTGGCTTAGTACACAGCTGGAGGAAGCTCTGCCAACTGCTACATATATATATATGTGACTCTGGACTTGTAGCAAATCTACTTATAGCAGAATATAAGCTTGGTCTAATTAATTAATCTGGTTTTATTATTTCTAGCTCTCTGAAGACAGTTTTTATTCCTCTGCTGAGAATTTATTAAGTTCCAAAACAGCAATGAGGTCATCAACTACCATGACTCTTTCTAGCTCTAGAACAACACAGTAAGTTTTTATTTATTATATTTCTGCACCATTTTGTCCCTTGGCCTAAAACATGCCCTTTTGTCCTATATGTCTAACATGGTACTAAGCCCATGCTATCTACACTACACTGTTTTTTTGTGTGGGGTGCCGGGATTTGTGGCTGATCTTTGTGCACAGTAAGAAATGGAGTCCTGCTAGGAATTAATCTCTGTAGGACAGCCAGTTTCTCACTAGCAACCCCCAAGCCAGAAACTAATTTGGTTTGCTATTTCATGCAGCTTTGGTTGTTCAAATTATGTCACCATTTGAAAGTTTACAGTGATCTTTGTGTCCCTTTGGAGAGCTCTCTTCTGATTGCATAGCTGCTGCACCTCATTGACAGATGCAGAGAAACTCAGGAACTACCAAAATATATCAGCATTTTGAACACAGGAGACATGACAAAAACCATACAAGACTGATTTGGAAGACAAGGTGAATGCTGCACCTGATGCTCCACTTCCATGCACACACACCAGGATTTCTGGCATGAACAGCTAGCTCTGAGGTCTATGAAATGAGGGCATCTTGGTGCAGATGTGGGTTGACCAGCATGGACTTCAGAATTTCTGCATGGGAAGCTGATTTCCTTGGACTGGGACATTGCCCCATGCCCTTGCCTCTCTATGTGACTGGAAGAGCGCGTACTGGTGCAGAAGTGGGCTATTGCATCTCTCTGGGGACTGGCTCATGAGAATGTGAGGTCTGTGCTTAGCCAGCAGGTTATCCTGTGGGTATTAATGCTTCTTGCTGATAGTTGCTAATGGTTATTTACCTGAAAGTTGTGAGCATCAGGAATATACCCAAGATCAGTTATGAAAGAATGACATTTCAAAATCACTAGAGCCACAGATAACACATTTGTAACATTGCCCTCCCAAAGAGGGCAGAGAACTTGTTAACTGCAAAGGAGTCTATTCCAGTCTCCTTCAGCGCTGGATGGGCCACCTCTAAAGGTTCCTGTTTACAACATTTGGGAAACACAGTTCCAGAGTTCTGAGGAGATAAGGGATTTTTAGATGCCCAGACAATTTAGATTCTTAATCCTTATCAACAAGAAGAGCGTCATTAGAGGGCAGATGATCACTGTGATTTTGGAAGAGCCAGCCTGTCCTTTTCTACCACAATTAATCACAGAATCATAGAATTGTTAAGGTTGAAAAGGACCTCTAAGATCATCAAGTCCAACCTTCTTAACACTGTGATGAAGGACATGGAGCCACACAGCACACTGTATTTTTAGCAGATTCAGAATGATTGTAATGCACATACTGGAATAGCTAAAGGGAAGATGTTACTGACTTCAAAATCAGTTGGTATTGATACTTCAAGTCTACTTATCTTCTGTCACCTGCACAATTATCTAGGAAAATATAGTAGAGTGGCTTTCTCTTGTGAAGTAGATGGACAGAAAAATGCAATGCAGTGTTTCAGTGGTGAAGAGTTACAAGACTTAAACATACTTATGGTATTTCTTTGCTTTTTTAAAAGACGAATTGCTGATCTGCTTGTGGTATTTGTGCCTTGTTAATTCTATATATCACAACTGTGATAAATGTCAGTTTATTTGACAAGTTGAAAACTTATATACAACTAAGTGCTTACTCCTCTTCTGAGATTGCAGGGGGTGCAAGTGCTATTCTTATCCATAATAAGTGACTGATGCTCTAAAATACTTCAGTAAAATCTTTTTGGCATGGCTGTTTTCTCATAGATAACTTGACAAGAATTCAAAGAAACAACTTTATTAAACTCCATATACATGGAGTTTAACGCTGAACAGTAGTGAACATTGCAGCGAGATCTGCTCATTGCTAAGACAAGATTTTTTTTAGAATTGTTTTTAGTTGTCAGTCAAGGTGTAAAAAATAAAATGCAGGGAGACTTAACCGCAGTGACTGCTGCTGTTTGCAAACGTCCCTCTTACTTTCCCTCTTCGTCTTCTCTATGTAATATGGTCCTGTAGAGGAGAATTAAAATGGTTCCTTAGTCCTTGGCAGTTGCTGCAGCTGTCCGTGTCCCAGGAAACCACAAAAAGGTGTATTTCCTGAACTGGCTGCAGTAATGAACTGAAAAGGAAAAATCTGCAGTTTCTTGACTCTGGTTTAAAAGCTTACAAAGGAGACTGTGTTGTGGCAGAAGTATAGTGCTGGGAAGACACAGGCTTCTAGTCATGTATTCAGCTTTCCACAAGTACTTGCTTGGAAAACTGCAAGGTTTGACGTGCGGAAACAAACTCCAAACTCGTAAAGAGTTTAAAGCAGGGTATGTTTATTACNTCAAAGCCAGCACTGGAACTCGCAGCTACTCAGACCCTTCTGGACACTCTTGAGAAGGACAGTACCTGGATCTACTCCCCTTCCATAGTGCATTTCCAGTATCTTAACCACATTTCTGTTACTCCCATTCTTCCTTGTTAGGGGTCGTTCTCTGAATTCAGTGCCTCTTTTTTGCATCTCCATGGCAATGTCATCCCTGGGACACTTTATTCTTGCCCTGAAGCAGCATATGGATACTGAAGTTTTAATTAGACTTTAAGGCTGGCACTTTCACTTAAATGTCTAGAAAATAAAGAAAGATCCTGCATTGATTACTTTTCCCCTTGCATTTCTGAAAATAATCAAAATCGATTTCTCACATTATTTCATTTAGACAAGTCTCTAGTTTCTGGTTTTTAGCTCTTCTGGAGTGCTGTCCTTACTAAGTTGCTAATGGAGCAGCCTAAAAGTAGCAGATGAAATTTCAGAATGGAAACCAATCAATTCACAATTCGGTGAACTTTAATGGGGAGTTTTCTTAAGGATAAGAAACTCATTAGTTTAAACATACTTCAGATTCCCTGGCACAATTCCCAGTTCATGGCACAAAATTTATGCAAGGCTTCAAGGTTGAAAAGAGATGGCTTTTCTGATTTCTATTTGCTCTTAGTATATTTGGTTTGCCTGGCAAGGATTTGGTAATGGGAGTGGCTACAGGGGTGGCTTTTGTGAGAAGCTGCCAGAAGCTTCCCCTATGTCCAGTAGAGCCAGTGCCAGCCACGTCCACCGCATTCCACCGTGAGGAGGAAGAGGTGGTCCAGACACCACAGCAGAGATTCCCCTGTAGCCTGTGGTGAAGACCATGGTGAGGCAGGCTGTCCTCCTGCAGCTCATGGAGGTTAATGGTGGAGCAGATCCACCTGCAGCCCGTGGAGGACCCCGCGCTGGAGCAGGTGGGTGCCCAAAGGAGGCTGTGACGGGCCCATGCTCCTGGCAGGACCTGTGAACTCATGGAAAGAGGAGCCCATGCTAGAGCAGGTTTTCTGGCAGGACTTTGTGGCCCCATGGAAGGGACCCACGCTGGAGCAGTTTGTTCCTGGAGGACTGCATCCTGTGAAATGGACTCCATGCTGGAGCAGTTTTGTGAAGATCTGCAGTCTATGGGAGGGACTTGGGTTGGAGAAGTTTGTGAAGAACTGTCTCCCGTGGGAGGGACTCCATGCTGGAGCAGAGGAAACGTGTGAGGTGTCCTCCTCCTGAGGAGAAAGGAGCAGCAGAGACATGTGATGACCACTGTCATGGTTTAAACCCAGCCAAAAGACAAAACTTTGTGGGTTGAGATAAGGAGAATTTAATGCAACAATGCAAGAGGAGAAGAAACAACAACAATAATAATAGCAATGAAACGATACATAAAGTGAGTTATGCGAACTGCACCAAAGGACTGTCACTATGCTATCAAATATCACATTGACAGGGTCAGTTGTCTATCCTGGCTGTGGCCCCCACATAGCATCTGGTGAAAATTAACCCTTTGCTACGCAAACACAGGACAAGCACAACTTGATGGGAGAAGGTGGAGAAAATCAGGAGTAAAGTTAAGCCCAGGAAAAAGGAAGAGGTATGGGAAAGGTGTTTTAAGATTTAATTTTTATTTCTCATTATCCTACTCTGATTTGGTTGGTAATAAGTTAGATTAATTTTCCCCAAATTGAGTCTGTTTTGCCCATGACAATAATTGCTGAGTGATCTCCCCCTTCACTTATTTTGACAAATGAGCCTTTCATTGTATTTTCCGTCTGTGTCCAGCCACACTTAGCAACTTGTCAAGCATGAGAACGTTCAGGAATACATTTTTTCCCTAAGTGTAAAATAGAGATAGCTTGTACTTGGGAATTCTGCCATCTTATGTGAAGAGATTTGAAGAACACTGTAGCTCTGAACACAGAAGCTAATTTTTAAAGGCAATCATCAAAGTTCTGGCAACAAACCCAGCTTATTAACAGGAACTTTGTCTGCATGCAGTATGTGCTGTTAAGCTCTCCCAAGGGTCATAAATGATCTGGAGGAGCAGATAAGTGATGCTGAAGTATACGGTTTGTGACAGAACATCAGATCATCTTCCTACCAAGTTGTCCTTATGGAACAGAAAGATACAAGAACTTGGATGTTTTTGCCTTTGGCAGCAAGAGATGCAGTGATTAAGCTCTACAGAAAGCATTAACAACCTATAAGCCTTTTGTTAGAGAAAATAAACAAACCAGCATCAGGAACAACTTCCACACAAAGAAGTTTTCACAGACTTTTCTAGTGACTTTTATAAAAATGGTTCCTGTTAATTTAAAATGGCTATGTAATTAGCAGGTCAAATCACAACTCTGCTTATATTAGAATAGTCTTGAATGTAATCCACAAGTAATGTGCTTTTTACAAGTTGTGACTATGTCACTGTTTAAAAATGCATTCCCCTTCTCTTAAAACCTCCTGTGAGGTAAGAGGTAAGAGTAGCTAAACTAAGGGTGGTGAAGCAAGAAAAAAATAAATTTTTATCTGGAAAACCCGAGACACTAAGAAAGAAAAAGGGACAGAAGAGAAGAATGACAAGCATCTTAATGTAGCTTCTCCAGAAGCCAAACGTAATTTATCTACTGTATGAAATTTTCTCATAAGTCTGTATCCCCAACCTATGGTTGGCCAGTATCAAGGGTTAGGGTTGGGCTGTCCACTAGACGAATGACAGATGCTTTTTATTAACCCCTCTCCCTTCCCAAAGGGGAAGAGGTAATAAGGCAGAGAGACGGCCTGGAAAAGAAAACTAAAACAGCTTTAATGCAAATAATAACAGTAAAATGAGATATATGCAGATATATACAAAAGCAGTATTGAACCCAGCCACCCTGATGGCACCACTGTCACCACTGATGCTG
The DNA here is from genome assembly GCA_013396935.1 of Baryphthengus martii. Lineage (NCBI taxonomy): Eukaryota > Metazoa > Chordata > Aves > Coraciiformes > Momotidae > Baryphthengus > Baryphthengus martii. Next base: position 7,915 of record VWZK01012651.1, read on the forward strand.
TGGAGCAGGCACTGGGGAAGTCCCAGACGGGACTTAGAGGCAGATCAGAAACAAATTAAAGAGCTGGATTCTGGAACTGGATCCAGGAATGCATGGATTGGGATCAAAGGCAGAATGGACAGAGTCCTCCTCAGATGCCAGCCTTTGAAGAAGAGGCTTGACCCTCATGAACCCTCAGCTTTATATCAAGTATGACGTATATGGGATGGAATCCCTCGTTGGCCAGGTTAGGGTCACCTGTCCAGTCCGCTTCTCCCCACTGCTGTGGCCTTTTAGTTTCTGCACCCCCAGCATGGTGCAAAAAATTTAGCAGTGACCTTGGTCTGCACACCAGTCCTTGGTACTAACTATCTGCATCAAGTGTCATCACTGCCAGAAGCAGACACTGTCTGCAGAAATTTGCTGCTTACTTGAGAAAGTGTAGTTAGTTAGAAGAGACTTAGCTGAAAAGTAAAATCACTGAACAGTTAGTTCTGTTCTAACTCAAACCTCTACAGCCAAGTACTTAGTTTTCTTCACTTCTCATTATATCTATGGAACAGGTTATTGAAAAATGGAAAGAAGATCTTTCATTTTTTAGTTATTCCTGATCACTGGCCACGTGCTATCATACCTTTACATTTTTGCAGTTTTGCAGTATTGCAGAATTGAGTGTGTGCATTAGAATACATTGCCTCTCTGCCTTTCCAGGATGCTAGGTGGATGACCAAGGAGTACCTGTAAGGCACTGGGGAGTGCGTTATTCTCAAGGGTACCAGAGCAGCACAAATATCAAGTTATAATTGGTAATTGTTGGTAGCCTTGTGCTGGAGCAACAGGGAAACGTAATTCAGCATTTCTAGAGTAAGATGCTTACCTGAGGAGGAGGAAGCATGTTGTTTTGCATCTTGTTTCTTGCCTTTAAGAAACATCCTCAATAATCTTCATGAAATGCAGTGTGATACTCTCCGTTGCTTTCATGAAATGTTATGTAGAGGGTATTCTCAGATTCTGGTCCAGAATTTGTCTGATTGCTTAAGTGGTTTTATTGTAATGTGTGGTAAAGTAAATGCATGAACATATTTATATTCTTTACAAAGTTGTAAATAGTTCTAAGTCACATTCTGATGTTACTTTTTTTCCGATAGAAATCAGTTGTTTGAAGACAGACGTGTGCAAAACAGCAGCAATTCTGATTTTGTGTTTGGAGAAAACATGGTTGAGAGAGTTTTGGTAAGATGTAAATGCCAGCAGACTTTTTATCAAGGTTAATACACATGATTTTTTTCAGAGATTGATTCTTTTTAGCTCCTTCTGTTCTTTTAAAGATGTAAGTAAATACGATTCCCGTGGCTGTTGAGGAGAAAATATTTAGATACTTGCTGTAGAAATAGTAGGCATTCCTATCTTCCCCATTCTAGGTCAGTAGTCTAACTACTAACACATACTAGTATGCACTTCTTCTCTTTTGCTGATTTTTTGGCTTGAAATAGATGGGCTTATATATTCCATGTGAAGTACGACAGCCACAATATGAGATAAAAGAATGTCGTCCCCACCGCTCTAATAGTTTCTATCATAACTGTTAAGAGATGGGAGAAATTAGTATGAAAGGAAAATTGAACACCCATCCTAGATTAAATCCATGCCTACGTTACGACTATATTGTGCATCCTGTGACACAGCTTAATGGATCAATTTCTGAAGGAAACTCAGACAAAAAGTTGATTCCCAAGCTGAGGACTGTACCATTTAAAAAGGAAATGAAATTCAGCTTCTAGTATAAGTATAATGAAAACAGTATGCGTATCTGCCAGTGAAAAATCTTGGCCACCGAAGTTCTATGCTATGAATTCTGACCAAGATTTAGTTATAAGGTAGGAGTTGAGCCACTGAGCACTATTAGAAGCATTCATTTAGATATAATTAAGAAACTTTGTCTGCAAAAACTGAAGGTCATGGAAATTTTTATTCCTCTGAGGTTAGATTTGTGGTGTCTGGTAATTTTAAACTATTCTTCTAGGGATTAAGTGCTAAAACTGGAAATTACCTGGTACTTAAACATGTAGGTCTTTCAGTGGATTTAAATCCTAGTCCAGTATCCATACGAAGAGGCCAGTCTCCTTGATGGAAGAATGATGTACTGATTTTATGTTAATAAAATTACTTCCACTAGAGACTGAAATGGTACCACCTGGGTCATTTTTTACTCTTAAGATATTACAATTGCTCATCTTCAGCCTAGAGTGCATGAAATGATTCAATGTCCTGTTTGATATGATGTAAGTAGCCATTTTATTTAAATAGGAATTCTCATGTCCCCTCTTTTTTTTTTTTTTCTAGAGTCCTGAAAAGCACCCCAAGCCATGTAATGAAGCTTATTCAAACAAAAGAGAAATACCATCCATGTACATGCAATCTTTTCATGTTGGTCCACAAACAAGTAAGGATACTCAGCAAACAAGTACAATTAGCTTTATTACTCTGTCTTTCGTTGTATCTTAGAGCAAGTCACATGAGTGGTGGTCAATAATTTTCATGTATTCTCAAGTTATCCAGTCACTAGTACACTTGCTGTATGTGCCAAAATCTGTGTTTAGGAAGCAGTTACAGTTTGGTTTATGACATATGAACTGGACTAATTTCAGAATGAATGATTTGAGTTACTCAGGAAAGGACAGTTTTACAGATTATCATTTCTTCTAATAGATTAATATTTTTTATTATTTATTCTTTGAAAAAAAATGCAGTGCATTTTGTAAATGCCTTTTGGACTGCATTTTTGAACTACAGTTTTAAGTTGTCTGCTGCTTCTATTTTGTGACTGCTCATATAAATTACTGTGGCATATTTGTATCCTAATTGTAGGATTGAAACTTCAACACAGACAGATTTCAAGGGCTGCTTGTGACTCTGGTGTGAGCTTTTGTGCTGGACAACCCACATAAACCTAGGCTGTGAGGGAATACCAAGCAGGTCTCTACCTTGAGCCCTCTTGCCAAATTTTGCACCTGTCTTTGCTAATGGATGTATTCAACCTCTCTCTATGAATGTTCTTACAAGTGTGTGGGGGGGAGCTTATGCAAAATGTGTATAAATATGCAATTATACAAAATTCTGTAACAATGTTGTTCTTTTCAAATCTCGTCCTTTTGTGTTCCTATCAAATATTCATTGTCTATATAACTATTCTGAATATTGGGACATGTGTCTTTCATTATTTATTAATCTGCATAGCAATATGACACACCAGTTTCATATGGAAAATCAACTTCTAATTGTTTAGGGCTTGTTTCTGCAAGTTGTCTCGTGGGGCAAACCTCTGGAAATGCAGAGAGCCCTGGTCAGTTCAAAATGAGCCTCAACAGGTGAGACATTTTGCAGTAGAATCATAGAATGTTAGGGGTTGGAAGTGACCTCTACCGATCATGTGTCCAACACCCCTGCCAGAGCAAGATCTCTAGGGCAGGCCATGCAGGAACGCATACAGGCAGGTTTTGAAAGTCTCTGGAGATAGAGACTCCACAACCTCTCTGGGCAGCCTGTTCCAGTACTCCATTTCTTTCTCTCTTCTGCAGAGATTACTGAAGTCACAGGTCTTCCTATGTGCTAGTTTTGTTGTCCTGAAAGTATTTCCTGTAGAGAAAGAATTTATTTTATTTTTATTTTTTTTTCCCCTACAGAAACAGCTTTGTTGAAGAATACAACACTAATGGAATCAGCAGCTGCTTGTATTTCCAAGCCAGTGGAGAAAATTCTGTTAGATAAAGTCAAGGTTATAACTGGAGAAGAAGCAGAACACAATGTATTACAGGTGTGTATTTCATCAGGCTTTGACAGTGAGCAGTTTTGTTGCCAGAAAGAAATCTAGACCTATTACAGATTGCAACAGTCAAAAAATAAAACAGTTTGTATTTTAAATGTTCACTTTTTAAAGAATTGCCTCTACCAACCCATTGTTCTGTAGGCTGATACTTTCTTTTTCATAATATATTTTCTCACTTTATAGTCTCTTTCAGTACGTGACTGCTTCAGCATTTCATTCTACAGTTGCTTATTACAAGCTGGTGTACGATTGTATGTAACTGTATTATAACTGGTATACAGCTGTATACCAGCAGTAACTAAAACTTAAAAATTGGAATTAAGATTTTTTTATGACAACATTTTTTTGAAAAAAAGCAATGTTATCAAAAATATATGATTTAAAAATTCTAACATTGAAAGTTACGCTATTTTATCATTGATTCAATCTTCTGTCTTGTCAGAACATGGAAGTTTTATTCTCTTCAGGAGTTGTACTCTCCTAGTAGTGGTACTGGTGTCCTGAGCTGCATAATATTTCTAATGAGTGATGGAATAAGATCATATAACACTTGCGACAAATTCACCTATATTAGTGGTTATCACAGATAACAAGTTAGTAAAGATTAAATAATTGAAAAAGTAAACATTCATGCTGAATGTCTTCCGTGACTAGCAGAAAGTTTAGCACAGATCTGGGAACCATTTCATTTTAAGTAATATATCCATATCTTTGTATACATGCATATGGATGTATTAAAAGCTGTATCAAAAGGTTTAAAAACATCAAGTTTTACAACCGATGAAGTTAACATTGGCAATTTCCATCATGTATTTCTCTTTCAGGTCAACAGCAAGCTCTTCATATTTAATAAGCTTTCTTTAACCTGGATTGAAAGAGGCAGGGGATACCTGAGGCTTAATGACACTTCCAGCAATAAATGTGGAATGTTGCAGTCAAGGCTAAGTAAGAATTAAATAACGAAGTAACACACACTTAAAACACTAAGTTACTTGTACTACTGCTGGCCAGAATAAATTTATTTCAGACCATTTAAAACTGAAGTCAAGTTGCTGACAGTCTTTTTAACATTGCCTGGTAAAGTTAGCAGTGTCAAGGGACTGAGGCACTGGGCATTTTTGACTGAGTTTGTATTCTCACGCTTGCATATGTTGTTAGGTTCTGTATATTTCTACTGCAATGTACCTTCAGTTCAGTCACCAGTTTAGACATTTTGCTCTTGTTAATTCTGCTTTTCCAGGAGCATTATTTCAAGTTACTTCTGCAATGTTGTTTTTACTGTGCTGTCACTTTTTTGTACTGTATTGCACAGTTTCAGCAGATTATTTGCTTTGTATGCCAGATGTATTGAAAGAAACTAATGTATTTTGGTATTTGAAAAAATAATTTAAAAAAACCCCTCACCATATGTGATTTTAGACCAAACTAAAAATAATAAATCATGAAAATAATAGTTGTATACAAGTTCTAGAGAAAACATTTGCAGTAACAATGGAGCTGGATTCAATGATTTATATCATATAAATCTACTTATTTTAGTTATGCGAAATCAAGGCAGCTTGAGACTGATTCTCAACACCCGACTCTGGGATCAAATGGTCATAAAAAGAGCAAACAGAAAGAGCCTGTGCTTCACTGCAATAGACCAACAGGATCACTCTGTTCAAGTATTTCTAATTCAGGTAAGCAGGAGATAAAAACCCCTCCAAAGTACACATTTCACCTAGGATTCTGAAGACTTGCTGAGGCTTTGGTTTTAGTAAATGGCCTTTTATGCTCTGTCAGGCTATGCATAGCTTAGCTGTTACATTGCTTTTATCATGAAATGGGTTAGAAGTGCTGTCCCTTGGTTTTAAAAAAAAAAGGTGTGAAGATGGGATACAGCCTTAGGACATTTCCAGACTCTGGTTCACATACCATGGAATGGGTATCATTGCAGTCTTATGCAGCAACTGATTTTTCTTATGGAAGCAGCACTGTAAGAATTTGTATACATAAGTAGTTATAAGTAATTCCTAAGTTACTGCGGTAAAAAGCAGCAGCTTTCTGCCAAGGTTCTCAACACAGTTCTTGAAATAATCCATCTAGTGTAGGACCTCCATTTCTTAGTTGAGAACATAGATTTTGCCATGTAACCTTATGTAAGAATAGTCTTAGGAATCCTGTTTTTGTCTAGCAAGGGATGGTATGTTGAAGATGGAAATGTGATGGACATACTGGCAAATAAATAACACACATGTACTACGTAGGGAAGTGAGAGCATCTACGTGAGTTTAAAGATGTCTCTGGTTTTCACAGTAGACTTTTCTGGGAAGGATTCAGCCTCCTATGCAAGAAAAATAAATCGCTTCCACAAAGTGTCACATCATACACAGACAAAGCACCATAGGCAAGCACCGTAAGTCTATCAGTTCCAAACAGGGATTAATTTAAATATGACTGTGCTGCACAGCTGGTCTACTTGTGAGAATTAGAAATATCCTAGATTTCCAGATGTGCCGCAGTTTTTCTGCGTGTATATAGATGTAAACATTCCTTAAATTCCATCCTGGCACTTCTGGACAGTGAAAAAAAGACATGTATCAGAAAACCAAGATACACAAGAGCTGTGTGTGGCAAGGGTTGCAGGAAGTTGCATCTGCAGTCATCACTGAAGCAGCTGGTATCCATCCCTGCAGCTAGTAGCCAGACAAACTAACACTCTGATTCTCAAGTGTGGAAGGAAACGTAGTCAATGCGTGAGATCCTCAGCAGGCATTGCCAACTTTGGCACATAAATCAGGCTGGTCTAGCAGTCAGTGGAGCCCACTCTTCCAAGATACTAGCACATATTTTTAACTGCCATTTAAATTTGTTTTTCCCATGTCATGTGAAAGACTGATACATTGGGTTCAGGGATATTATCCAACTGGCTTCTCAGGATTCTTTGTCTCGAAGGCTCAGCGCAAGCCACACAGAGCAGGATTCCCATCAGCTCTCTCTCCACCTCCCCCTTCCCTCCCAGGGGAGGATAAAAAGGGGAATGAGGAAGAAAGTGCCTCACATGAAATTGGAAGTTAAGACTGTGAACAAAATTTAATAAGTAGCAGAGATAAACACGGAAAAGGAGTATAAGGGAAGAGGGATATACAAGTATATACAAAACCAGCCCTCGGATGGTGATGGATTGTGCAGAGCATGTGGAGCCAGGCCCGGCTGCGCTGAGGGGCAGGAGGAAGAAGGAGGGGACCTTGAACTTCCTGTACTTTTTTATAGAGTGTGGCAGGGAAGCAGGGGGAATACTAGCTGCCCTCTGACCCCTCAGTGTCCTAGAGTTATCACCTGTCTCCCCGTCCGCCCCAATCTGTTAACAAACCACAACGTTCCACCCCTTATTCCACACCATTTCTTGCCACATAATTCATCATTTTAGGAACTGTCTCTATACAAGAATCAGTGGAGTCCAGGTTGCCATTATTCATCCTGGCAGTCTCTCCGGGCAGGA
>VWZK01012653.1:4001-19935 GCA_013396935.1 Baryphthengus martii
AAAAAAAAAAAAAAAAAAAAAAAAAAGCATCGCTTTCTATCAGTGATCTGGGTCCACTTACAATGATTTGTCACAGCCTCCTTAGGGCTGGTGAAACCTGTCTCCCTCACTGTCGACATCCTCCTGCTTGGAAGCACCATATTCCCACTTGCCACAGAGCACTGAGATCACCCAAGGCCTTGTTTTTGCTTGGAATCTGGTCACAAGGCTGTCCTCCTGCTGGGTAGGCCACTCGCAGCTATGCCTCAAATGATCTGTCCTGTAGCCAAGCCATGAGCCGATCTGCTCGGAGACTCACCTGCTTTCTCAGTCTTATTTTTGCCTTGTGCCAACTCTGTAACGCTTGCCCAGACTACATGCCAGATTTCAGGGGCTGGGAGGAATGCGGAGGGATAGGACACAGTTACCATTATCCAACATCGTACACTAAGATGGACATACCATCTAAAGAGACATCTTGATAGTGATGCAAGCGAAGTAGTTGTAACAAAGAGCAAGCAAGGTAAATTCAGCTAACTGGAAGAGCATTTGTTGGGTCAGGACATGATACAGATGGCAAGCCAGTGAGATATTTGGCTGGGCACTGTTAGTGTGACTGTCAGTAATTTCTTGGACCGACAAGGAAGAGAAAAAAGAAACAGCATAAAATATCCAGAGGAATCCAGTAGTATAACTGTCATTAATTTCTTGGACCAACAAGGAAGAGAAAAAAAATTGTGTAAAATACTCAGAGGAAGTTACAGAACATCAATATTTAACACCAGGTTTGGATGAGCAGCTCTATCTCACGCCTTCTGTGCTAGACTCCCTGTTGTCATTTTGTTTGATGCCAACATTTGTTAGTATTGTTTCCTAAACTTCCAGCTTGTTCTCCAGGCTCAGAGAGCTTTCAGCTGTCTCTGTGCATCCTGCACTCTCCATTAACCTATTTAAAAATATAAGCACCGCTCGACAAGTTCCTGCACTACGTTCTGTCACAGGCCATGCAGCAGAGAGAGAGGTAACAACGAAGCACCTGAAATGAGCAGCAGAAGCACAGATGAAGATGCTACATTTATGAGCTTACAGCAGTTGTCATGGACTGAATCCACCGGCAACAGCAGTTTCAGGCTGCGATTCCTTCCTCTAATGCAGCTTTTGCATGGTGGCTGATACAGTGTTTGGATATTCTTAACAACAGGTCAAGGAAATTATTTACACTGTTAAGAGGACACCTCACAGCGTTCAGTACTGTTGAGATTCTTGTTTCCCATAAATCACATGTTTAACTAAACTTTGCCTAGGTTAAGACATTGCTTTTATAGATACCATCATCTGCAGCTGGCAATAAAGATCAGCTGTGCCACAGCATTAGGTTTTTGAAAAATATTCAGCAGTTCAGAAGAAACTCAAGCGTTACTCAAATTTTGAGAGTGTTCATTTATTTACTACATACTGATCACAGTCTGGCACAACAGCCACCTGAGTATGAGTGTGCAACGGTCCAGCAGAACACATGTAACCTCTATTTCACCAAAATGAAATAAACACTCCAATTTTTTTCTCTATTTAGAAAAGAGATTTTTTTTTTCCTTTAGAAGCGTATTTCAACAGAAAGATCAGAGTGAACTTTTAAATCATTTGGTCAGCTATCACTGTACCATTGAGATCTAAAAGGAAAGAGTACTTACTAGTTTTATCTTGACTCATGTTTAGTTCTCAGAAGCATATATTACATAGCTTACAGGGGAAAAAGTGTTAGAGCACATAGTTTACTTTTTTCCTGCTTAGGGCTTTCTGTTGCTATTTTCACTGCTTTCAGAACATGTATCATTCAATCAGGATTTTAAGTGTACATAGAATACACACAGGACTATGGTTCTGACACACAATTATTCTTAAGGACATTAATAGAGCCTTTTCCATTCTTTCCTCACCTGAACACATTCATCTTTCTCAGAATGACTGTTTAATACAGATTTCAAAGCTGATTTTTAAAACAGTTTGTCTAAACCCCCTAACATTTCCTTCTAATACTCAGTAAGTGTGGCAGCTACAACTTACTGCTTGCTTCTGCTTTGTTTACTTTGTCTAAGAGCTAAGTGACAAATGTCAGCAACACTTCTTCAGTTATTGATACTACTAGCATTTGTGTTGACATTATGTCTTGTACAGTTCTATGAATGTTGATGCTTTGCGGACAGGGGAAAAAACAGTCCTTTGTCTTAGCTCTACATGCTTAAAGTTTCAACTGCCACGAGTCAATTAAGAGTGAAAATACGGCCAATACAGTCTTATCTTTCCAACATAAAATATTCAAAGTAGGGAGATTTTCAATTTGAGTACTGTCAAATACATGGGTATTTTTTTTCTTCTTCTTTTCCCCTTGTAGTAAAGTGAAGCACTGAGCATGTCCTTTTCTAAGAGTCATCAAGTAATTTAGAGTGGAAGTGACCTTTGGAGGCTATCTGTTCCAATCTCCTTCTCAAAACAGGACTAACTTCAAAAGGGGCTTCTTCAACTGAATTTTAGAAATTCCCAAGGGCAGAGATTCCACTACCTCTCTGGGCTACCTGCTCTATTCAGTGTTCTCACTCTTGCTGTTAACACTTCCTCCTCACAGCCATTCAGAATTTTTCTTGCTGCAACATTTTCCTCTGGTCCCATTGCCATATTCCTCTGAGTTTGGCTCCATCCCCTGTATAAGTCCCTTTTGTGTAACTGCAGACAGCAATTAATGATGTAATTAGACACCTCTGGTTTTGAGCCTGTAGCATGGCCTGAGTGTTCGGTTCCAAAACTCATTGAGCAAAATAAGATTGGCTAATAAAGTAGTAAAATGCAGTATTTATTTCTGAATCTCTCTGATCTCTGTTCTCCCTGCCTCACCAATCAGTTACACATACCCTATTGATTTCTATACTTTTGTCCCTGAAAGCCCTACAGATTTCGCTCTCCATTTCCCACAGTACATGTTCCACCTTAAAGCTGCACCACATTGAATCAACTTTAGTCAAAGCCAAGCCTCACGTAATAGTTCTTTCCTGCCTCACCTCAGTTACTACCTACCTACACATCTAATGTAAACATGATGTCAAGTTTTCCTATAAAAGTATAGGAATATATATAAAAGTATAGGAAGTTCTTTAATTCTGATTCAACTGTCTGAAGTCACGCTGTGTCACGCTGGCACTCCCAAGGAACTTGCAGAACGCACCACACAAACACACCGAGTCAACTCACCATGATCAGCTCCCATGTGGCTTCAGACCAAACATTATCATATGGAAGTTTACTATCTCATATTCAAAAGCAGGACATTTGAGTCTTGAATTGAAAGAAGACTAAGTGTATGCAGGAGATCAACAAATTCAAAAGCAACTTCATTTGGGCATAAGATAATCTGCCAACTGGCAGCGCCTTCAAAGTGCGTGAGCAAATTGAATTATTTCCTAGTAAGCCTGACAGGACCCTTTCCACTTGGGCAGGCTTCACTCCCCTGCCATCAGCACACACTACAGCACGTGATGAGCACGTCCTTTGACGGAAAAAAAAAAAAAAAAGAAGAAACCTTACTTTTGACTTGCTGTTCAGGTGCTTTGATGTGTGTCACCATTCCTGGCATGTTCACACTGTTCCTGTGCAGGTATTTCAGGAAGACATCAGCATTCCTGCGAGCCAGCGTGCAAGCCTGCAAAGTCAGCAGCATTATTTCATCTGAAGATGCACAAATACATATCCAGAAAAAGATGAAGGACCTTCCTGAACCCCCTTTTGTGCATTTCCCACCCTCTCCAATTTAGGAAGTGTTCCTTGTTAAATCCTTCTACAAGTAAGCCAATCTGACCATTAATACAGTTTTCTCATCAAAGAGCAGTCAATCTTTATTTATCTGGCAGGGAATAAAACAAAATTAAAAAAAAAATAAAAAATCAACAACTCCACAAAGAAAACATGATTCTTTTTTATCTGAAGATCCTGAAAAGCAATTACCTGCTGTGGAGCTTTCAGCATGACTCAGAGCTCACAGAGAAGTTTGTTTTGTGTATGTTGTTGAAGTTACTGTGTAAACAGAGTGCACATGCTTATGTACTCACCTGGGTATTCCAAAACACCCACCAGTAATTTAAACAAAAAGTAAACACTCCCAAAAGTGCTAAAATATTAAAAGAGGCCCTTAAAATATTAAGACAAGGCCTTGAGAGCTTTCAGGCCTTGCTGCTGTATTGCTGATACCCAGCTCAGTTGCCTTCACCTTAATGTACCCCAAGTACTTCATATGGGCTGGCTGTGTTATTTTTCATAAATGATACTTTAAAAGGTTAGATAAAAGTAATCTGGTTCAATCGAGTAACAAAGGGAGTAAATCACTTCTCATACTGTTTGAAAACAAAGATTGGTAACTCACAATCCAGCTGCAGCAAGATCTATTTGACAGAATACTTGGAACTATGCTAATGTGTTTTGGAATGTTCTCATGTGTGCATCAAGACCAAAAAGGTATTTAGCAAAAATTACAGAATGATAGAATGGTAGGTGTTAGAAGGGACCTCTGGAGATCATCGAGTCCAATCCCCCTGCCAGAGCAGGATCACCCAGGGCAGGCCAGACAGGAACAGATCCAGGTGGGGTCTGAAAGACTCCACAACCTCTCTGTGAAGCCTGTTCCAGTGCTCTGTCACTCTCACAAGTACTTAAATAAATATTTAAATAAAACTTAAATACAAGTTTTATACTCTCAGTAGTCTCTGAAGATGATGCTGGAAAAAGCCTGTGGCTACAGAGTTAGTTACACTGCTTTGCAAACATGTCACACATTTATTCAGTATGATCAATAACCACCTTCTTCACTAGGACATTAGTTGGAATGACAACTGTTCCTTTATCTGCAAACTATTACACAAACCCAACTACTGCCAGATGCTTGTTAGCAATTTCCTCCTTCAGTTCTCTGCTGTAGATGGAAGAGCTGCTCTGCTGCACAGGTCGCAGTGACACTGTGAGACTGTCTCCTCTTCCAAAGTAGACGCCTTTAAGCATTCTTTAGAATGACAGTTGCTCAAAGCAGTGATTCCCAGTTCCTCTCCAGTCCCAGTGGGAGACCTGATTATCTATTGAAGTTCAACAGGAAATATATTTACAAAACTGGCTAAAGTTTTATGCACTTGGCAGTGTTCTCCTGATCACCAGCAGGAGCAGTTAATGCGCTGCTTTCCAAAGCTTTGCACAGTTTTGGACATACCTGTAGCTTTTGAAGGGGCATTATTGCTTTTCACAGACTGTCAGAGTGAGTGTTGGACCACATGCTTTCCAAGACACAGAAGACAACAAAAATTTGGCAAACCTTACCTTTAGGAATGCCTCCTTCTGTTCCAGGTGTTTGCTTATCATAGGAGTAACGTGATCTGTTTCTGAGTTAGGACCCAGTTTGTCTGCTCCTCCACACCAGTCTTCTTCTCGCTTATATTCTTGCTCCAGGCTTTCTAGCACACTGCACACCTATCAGGAAGAAGGAGTCTTAACTCAAATATATTTCAATAAGACAAAAACTCAAAATTCAAGCCAAAAGAATGGAAAACATATCTATCCCTTACATACACCTAAGCTTGTGACATGTTTTGGCTGGGACTTAATAGAAGGCAACAGACTCTTGCAAGCATTGGCCTGCTTACAAGGAATGGCCCAGAAGGCTATTCCAAAAGTTGCTCATCCTTCTCTGCTTCTGTGATTGGAGAGTTCAGGATAGGCTTAAGAAACGATTGCAGAGGAAGCAACTTTGCCAATCTTCCCTCCTAATTGTTTTACAGACAAGTAGGATGAAGCTGATTTTTCTCTGACTCCCCCACAAAAATCAGAATTAGCCATCTGAAGCACTGTCATTAAACCCTCTGTGTAACTTGTTCATGATTTAAGTAAAAATTCTTGAAACAAGCAAAAATGCAATTAAGCACTTCTACAGTGCATTTCATCTTGAAAATGTTTTACAAGATTTTTCTCAACAAAAAATAAGAATTTGAGGAATGTTAAAGAGGAAAGTGACAGAAGAGGCAGATGAAAATTTCAGTCTTCACCAATTATCACTGCACTTTGGTGATGTACCCCCTTGGAATTTTGCTCATTGAAGCAAGTGTAGTCAGAACAATTACACTGTAGTCTCTTAGAAGTTAGTACGATTTGCCCACTACTCATTTATCATAGAATGGTATGGGTTGGAAGGGACCTTTGAGATCACCTACTCCAACTCCCCTGCTGTGGCCAGGAAGATCTTTAACTAGATCAGGTTGCTCAAAGCCTCGTGCACCCTGGCTTTGAGTACTTCAAAGGATGGGTCACTCACAACTTCTCTGGGTAACTTGTTTCAGTGTTTCACCACCCCCATGGTAGTGAAAAAAACTTCCTTCCATCCCATCTAATCCTATCCTCTTTCAGTTTAAAATCATTGCTTATAGTGACCATTGGTCTTTGTCTTATAGTTTCTCTTGCTAAGGCAGCTGGTAAAAGGTTTTGCTTTTTTCAGTTTTGTGTAACCGCAGCTGTTACCCAATGAGTAGATAGAACCAAATCTGGTCAATTTTTTTTTAGCTAATGCTGCTTTATTAATGAAGGCAGACACAGATCACAGCTCAGTACCTGTTCAGAAGTTTTATAGAAGGCAACAGAGGCATTGACAAGCTTGAGACGGTCCTCCATCTTCAGCATCAATTGTTGCCAGTGGGAAGCAACCTTCTCTGCACACTCCCGGATCATATCCATGTCATAGTGATTAGCCTGCAGCATTGCCTCTGCCTTCTGCTGAACCTGCAGGGCACTCTGATGCGTTTTCTGAAGAGACATGAAAATTCAGGAGTTCAGCAGAGCACTTCATTTTCCCAAAGACTTCAATGGCTCGCATCTCCACTGTGTCAATGACACTTGAATACACATGCACAAACACCCACCAACTGAAAATAACTCTCTAATATTAGTCACTCCATGACTTCACTAAGCAAATACAAAGGAAATAAATCCTGTAGATATTTATCATCAAATCAACAATGACTGGCAGTTTGTAAGCAACGGCCACCATGGAGCATTAAGCCACACACTGGGTATCTATGTTGCACTATACGTTTTGTTATAATTATGAATTTAGGTTGACTTGCTTTCCCTTCATGGTGAGAAAAAAGATCTAAGGATGTATCTTATTTTGACTTGATTGCTATTATGACCTCACAGCTCTACAGTGATCTTCTATGCATGGGTAGTGAGCAGATGAAGGCGCAAACCCATGCAAAAGATAACTCTTGATTCATTGCAAGCAAAGTTTTAACTGTAGTTCTCTGTGCAAACACATCCTTGCCTAAAATCTAGAACCTCTAACTATAAGAAGTATTATTACATCTGAGCACAGAAAGCACAGAATTTAAACCTCCTAGTAATTTAATATTCAACTGATACACATCTACAGGTCTTACAATTTTTACACTCAAAGAGTTACCAAAGCTCTCAAAATGAGGGTACAGAGTACAAACTGTAACAAAACTAAACCAAAAAACAAAACGACAAAGGGGAAGTAGAAAACTCTACCAAATAGCAAAGAGATGTGGAAAGAGTTGCTGCAAGATAGAGTACTTATGAAAATAATTTTCTCAGACAATCATCACATTGGTTAATCTTTCAACAAAAGTAAAGTTCTTTAAAAATGTATGCTATAGGTAATCAGTAGCACCTTAAGTCCCTTGATAGTGAATATAAATTAATAACACTGCATTTTAGTCAATCTTAAGATTTCTGCCTTTTTTTTTGCAGAGATATGATCAATTCAGTTTTAGTTTGAAGTGATGGCAGGAGAATGGACACACCATCACACCCAAATTTCGGTGAAACCTGTCAAACAAAAATGGAAACGTGAAAGGACTATATCAGAATACACAAAACCAATGCTTGCTTTTCCATTCGGTCTTAATTTTAACAATTAGGATTCTATGCTGTATCCTAATAAAGGGACACACCACTCTCAGTAAAATTGCTGTGAACAGCTATCACTTTACAAAGCTGCAAAATGATATCGGGAACATGTGCTCATCTGGCATTACAGCTTCAAAACGAACAAGAACAAAAAACCTGCACCTTCCCAATAAAAGTTTTTCATCTCTTTACCATAAGATGATTTTAACAGCTTTTCCTAAACTCAAAATATTGCAGCATGGACCCGACAGCACTATTTACAGAGACCTGTGAACTGTAATACAGGAGTTCTTGGCCATGGTAACTGAAAGGGTAGTTTTACCTCTATGGCATGTTGAAACTGCTCATGTTCCCTCTGTAACTGCTCTGCCTCCTGCAAAGAGCTGGCAGTGATAAGCCCAGCATTTAACATCGACTCGCCATTTCGGATCCAGCCCAAAACCTGGAACAAAAGAGAAGCTCATGAAATACACAACTCCACTCTCAAGCAGCAAGGAAAGCAGCCCTGCGAGGCATAAATACATTTAGGTTGACATGTAGTACTGGAATTGATGAGTAAATAATTTGTGAATGATATATTTACAGTGAATTATATATTAAATAGACAAAGCAAATGGCATTCCTATAATTTCCCTTAGCTGACAACTCCTGCCTTTCAGTCAACTACTACATGCTTGTGGGTTTCAGTTGATACTCCGCCCAAGGTTGTGTTTCTGAATACCATTTCTGTCACCTGGGAAAAAAGGAACAAATTACAAGCAATATTTGCCCAAGAGCCAGTGTCAGTAATGCCAATTGAGGACATGCAGCTTAGCAAAAAGTAAACCATTTTTAATATTAATGTTGAGAAAAATGGGAGCATTCAGTGTCTTCTAACTCCTTAAAGGTTTTTGGTTTTCAGAAAGTGGCTTCTTTGTCCACTGAAGCCAGAAGAACATGCAGGTGAGGAGAAGCCTCCGGAAGCCACCTAGTGCATTCCTTACCAATAGCAGGAACATCCAACCTTAAGGACCCTCCCAAAAGATCTGTGCCTTGCTCATTCCTCAAGACACCAATCCCAAACTTTCACCAGACATTTTTATCACCGTAAGTCTTCTTTCTAATGTCTTAGCACTCAAACCTCTCATGCTTTGATTTCGGCTCATTTCATTTCTCCTGCCCACAATGGAAGAAAACAAAAACAAACAAAAAAAAACCCCAACAAACATTTGCTTTTCCCTCTTCTCCCTCTATCAAGAGCATTACTCAATTCCCTCCTCTAGATTTCTCTTCTCTCATTGACCAGTCTCTTCAATCTCTCCAACATGAAGTTAAAAGAGCAGTGAGGAAAATAAGGCGGTTAAGAGCTCTCTCCAGTTGATAACCGTAACTTTGGTCAAAATCTCTCAAATACTGAGTAAAGCTGGACATAATTTAGGTTATACATTTCCATTGGCACAATTTTTCCATGGAACTGCTGCCGAGCCAGTTATTACCCCAGTGCTATATTTGCTCAGCTGATGACTCCTGCCAGTACATTATATCCTGTATTTATCACTAATAAAATTCATCTCCTTCTTGCAGCTCAATTCTCCCATACAGCAAGGTAATTCTAAACTGTAATCCAGCATCTTCTGTTGAACTCAAATCCTTTTTTCAGCTTCTTTTGCCTTTATCTTAAAATTTAAAAGCATAATCTCTACTCTAACACGTAGATTTTCTGACTGAAAACACGAACCAGTACCCAAATACAGACTTCTATAGTGGTTTTTCCTTAAATTTTGAAATCTGTTTTCCAATCCAGTGAGTCTCTTAACTTTTGTTACCAAGTATGGTTTTCCAGCAAGTTCTCTTTCATGGTAATGTAGTCTCATATGACATTCTACTAGTAAGCTAGAGACAGAGAGACTGAACTTACATTTTAAAGGCTTTAATAGAAGGAAGATCTATGTTCTTTGCTTTTTCACCTCTACCCAGAAGACCTGCTACCTTTGCAGAAAGAAACAGGATTTATCAATGGGAAGCTATGCTTCATGAAGCCATGTTGACCTTTTATCCTCTCCTCATCACTGTTCAGGTTTAATAATCTACTTGTTTCAGTATTTTTCCTGGCAACTATGTTCAACTAGCTGACCTATAATCCTCCCTCCTAAGTCCTTCTCACTTTTGAGAAGCAGATGTTGAGTTCCAGGCCTCCAAATCTCCAGAAGCCTGGAGAGATAAGCACCAATGTCTATGATACTATCTCAGGCAGTTTTCTAGGTGTTCTAGAGTGAATTTCTTTCGATCTAGGTGACTTGAAACAACCAGTTTAAGCATAACTTCTCTAAACTCCAAAAGCTGGTGGAACTCACATGAGGAAAGTTGCCAGTAGGACTTTCCCCTTCCCTCTACTGTGACTCAAGGAGAAAATATAAAGTGCTAGTAAAGAAACGAGTCTGTTCTTCTCCTAGGCTGCTGCCTTCCAGCGTTTATTGGCATGTTCCCACGACCTCACTGTCCGGATGAGACCACACGTCCCATCTTGCCCTTCACAGCCTTCAGCAGGCTAGAAGAGCATCAGTAAAGAGTCACCAAACCTGTGGAAATGAAACACAGCTTGGGACACTTGAAAGGGTCAAATAGGTAGTTCTGTAGATAGATAAATGCTTGATTTAAGATTAGTTTCTTGGACAGAGTTTTGACTCTAACTAAATATGATCACAAGACACACCTGCTTCATTCAGTCTGCTGTCCTAGCTACACTTTCATATCCACAGGGCACTATACAGAATGCCAGGATGCTCTTCCTGAATAGGATTTTAGGATAATCAGAGCTCAAGCACTGGACTGGGTCTTCATCAAAAGATCTGCATGTGAGAAACACAAAGCAACTCAAGGTATTCTTGATGGTACAAGCTTGTACGTGGTAAAAGTACAAAAGTATCTCTACACTGTTGGACAGATAGGAATATATAGGTATACATCCAAGAACATATACCAGGAGCAGAGAAGCAGACAACATTGCACTGAAGAGGCTTAATGAGCATAGTAAATCCAACGGGAATGGTTTTGGAGCTTGTTAGAGATTTTCACCCAGGCATGTTAAGCAGAGCAAACCATTCAACATACCAAGTGAGTTCGTTGAAGTGGTTGCAGCAATAAGTAATCCAGCAGCTATATTTTAGGTGACAAAAAAAAGGTCTGTGTGGCTGGCAAATATTCATGTGGAGTTCTAGATGGGACAGATACTCATCTGGACTTGATGATCTCGGAGGTCTTTTCCAACTTTAACAATTCTGCAATTCTATTTATCATATGCCCCTGCCCTGTATAAAATGGCTGCATTTTCTTTTCCACATTGTTTATCTCACACCCAGGTGTCCCTTTTTATTGAAGTGAGCACCCTCTCCCCACTATCTTCTGAGATTTTACTGCACTATCATCTTCTGCTTTTTTCCCCTTTCTAAACCTCTTATACATCAAATTGATAAACAAATTCTTTGCAGGTTTTCTTTAAATCTCTTTTTGTCTTCAGCCTTTCTGCTTCCTCTGAGTCCTGAGGCTTGACCTACAGAACTTCACTGCCATAAAGCAGAACTGGTACAGAAATACGGTCTGTCAGTGCAAATTAAGAAACACACTTCCTAAGTGAGGATGGACAGGCTAAGGGAGCTGGGTCTATTCAGCTTGGAGTAGAGAAGGCTCCCAGGAGACCTTACAGTGGCCTCCAGTACCTGAAGGGGCTACAGGAAAGCTGAGGAGGGACTTTTTATAAGGGCCTGTGGGTATAGGACAAGGGGCAATGGTTTTAAACTAGAGCAGGGGAAATTTAGATAGGGCATTAGGAAGAAGTTCTTTACTCTGAGGGTGGTGAGACGCTGGAATGGGTTGCCCAGAGAACCTGTGGAGCCTCATCCCTGGAAGTGTTTAAGCCCAGGCTGGATGAGGCTCTGAACAACCTGGTCTAGTGGGAGGTGTCCCTGACCATGGCAGGGGTTGAAACTGGATGATCTCTAAGGTCTCTTCCAACTCAAGCCTCTCTAGGATTCTATGAAGCATCTCAGGTGCTCAATTCCCTCAAGTGCCTCCCCAGTCCAAACTCCAGACTTGACAGAGTGGAAAGGCATTTCCCACGTCCGTTTAGGGGCACGGAGCTCAGCCCACACCTACCTGCTTGACCTCGGCCTGCAGGTGCCGCAGCTGCACGCATTGCTCCAGGTGCTTGCGGTGCTGCTCAGCGGCCACATCCAGCTCCTGCTGCTTCTCGTGCAGGAACTCCAGCAGGTCCTGGACACGAGTTGCCATGTCTACGTCTCGGTCACAAAGCAGCTCAACACCTGGAATCAGCCAGTCGTTTAGAAATGACTTAACAAGTCTCCCAAAGACAAATTAGCCTATTTCCACTGTTCTATACTTACTTTTCCAGTTCCTTCTCAAAGTTCAATTTGATCTTTGGAGCATTTGCTTAAGTGAACATAGCGTTTTGCACTCTTTACAGTATAAACTTTAAAAAAAAAAAAGTGCCTGATATTTGCCTTAGGCAACTGTATACAGTTAAAAATATCAAGTGAAAGGGCAGAAGAAACAAAAAAAGGGAAGACTTATTACTTGAAAGCTGAATTTTTTTGCCTTACTGCACGGCTCTGATTAACCATAAAATCAACTCCCTACTATTTACCCTAATTTCACTGATTTCCCGAGTGAAGCATCTTCCTTTAAAATCCAAGCATCTTCAGGTGTTGCCAGCTCTTAGATTAAAAACTACATGCCATTTTCAGACATTCTATGGAAAGCCAACTGAATAATTCTTGTAAAGCCACTGTTCAGAAGAGCATAAAGGAGCCATCTTACCAGATGCCTGCACTTCATTGACATACTGCAGCAGATCCTGCCCTTGGTGGATGACATCAAAGGTCAAGTTATTCATGGTCAAGGCTTTGTCTGCATGATGCTGGAGCCTCTGTTCTGCTATTGTAAGATCTTCAGTGTCAAAGTCATTCATCTGCTGAGAGAGCTCATCATTCCAAGACTCCAGGTCTGAAATTATCTGGGGAGGGAAAAGGAGGGAGACAATGTTCAGTTATCCATCACAGAACATAAGTTTAATTCCAATGCTGCCCAATAGAGGTTAGAAACTTGAGTTGCTCGTGGTTGACTGACTTGACTGATCAGGTTCAACAGGGTTCAGACACAGGCTGTTTTAGCATGGATTTTAAATTTCCACAAACAATCCAGAAGAACCTCTTTGCGAACCGCGGCAGCTCTTCTTCAACCAGCGCTTGCAACATAGTGGGTACTCTTTACCTTATTTAAAGTATTCCTTCATCAACACATATGTTGCAGGTGGCTGGGCCGCAGCCGGGCCCAGCCTCGGCCTGTGAAAACTCTGTCCTTGAAGCGATGGAAGAAAACAAGTTTGAGGAGTTCGCCGGCTGAGACAAGAATGTGGTTTGCAAGATAACTACTGCCTATGAGAATAGAGAAAAGAGCGCATGGACAGAGGAGCTGAGCTAATAGCAGGAGAGGAAGCGGTTCGCGAACTGATAACGAGGGTATAAAAGCTTGGGCTGTAATGAATAAATTGGTTTCTGCTTATAACTCATATTGAGTGATTGGAGTCCGTTCCTCCTCCCGCAAATGGTGAACCTGACATGATCACCGGAGAGAGTGCAGAGAGATGCCGCGGGAGGAGAGCCCGGTTTGGAGATACTGCTAACAGCGGGTCTGCAGCAGGGGAGTCCAGCAAGACTTGGATCAAGACGTACGCTGCAACAGGAAGTCACCCAGTGAGGTGAGCAAACCGGGGTGGCATGGGGCAGAACACCTCCTCGGAAGAAGGAGTGATAGTCAGACTCCTGCTGCATATCCTCCCTAAGAGAGGGATTAAATATGATGAAGCCGCGGTCCGGCGACTTCTACTATGGTGCCAGAACCAGGGGTATCCCCCGAAAAGCTGCAGCCACAGCTTTTCGACCAGATACCTGGGAGGGCATTGGGACTAAACTGTGGGAAGCCATCTCTAAAGGAGACTGTAATGCATCCGAACTGGCTACCACTTGGAAATTAATATCGACTACCCTCGAAGATCTTGTGGGAAGCTGCTACGAGGGGGGATGCGGTGGCAACAGTAAAAGACTCCGACTCCTTATAGCAGTCAAAAGCTGAAACTTCTAGCGCTGCCGCGCCCCCTCCCCTCCGCCAGCTGTGTTGGTCCACTTGCAGCCGCAAAATCCTCTGCCGGCTGCAGCCGAAGAGCAGACAGAGCCACCGTCCCGGATGCTTCTGCTGCGCGCCGCCACCCCGCCCCACACACACCTCTGACGCAGGCTACGTTGTCCTGGTTGCAGTTGAAAGATGACAGAGCCGCCTTAGAGGCCGCCATTGGACAATCTGAGTGGGACTCATTTCACTGGAGTTTTATTAGAGATCTGCGAACTTCGGTAGTTCAACATGGATTTGGCTCACCGTATTCTCAATGTATTTTGCGAACCATATTTTTAAACGGAATCCCTGGCAAAGACCTTCGCAGACGCAGTGCAAGTGAGAAAGAACTGCTTCCACGGCGGGCAGCTGGGACGTTTTAATAAAAAAAAAAAGGGGCAACAGCGTACCAGGGATTGCCCTGTTCGCTGCTGTTTGTGCATGTCGTGGCAGGCCAGGGCATGTTGCAAAGCAGTGCCGATCCCCATATGACAAACAAGGACAACCCCTGTCAGCACCCCAACAGTATCGGAAGAGTGACAAACACCCAACAAAGCCTATTGCCTTTGCAAGTTATTAACCCTGATGGACAGGTAGCAACAATAGGTCCTTATGTGATTGATGTACCTCTGAATTTATGGGGCCGGGATGTATTAGCTATGTGGGGAGTTTCTACTGGAACTAACAAGCAGAATTTTTTGTAGAAGCCACTGGATCCAAAAGCCTTGTAAAACCTGTGATACCTCTGCACTGCTTAACGTCAAAGCCAGTATGAGTTGACCAGCAGCCCCTGACAACTGAAAAATAAAAGGCCCTCCATCAGTTAGTACAAGAACAATTAGCACAGAAACATTTAGAAGAATGCCAAAGCCTCTGGAACACTCCTGGTTTTGTGATACAAAAGAAATCTGGAAAGTGGAGGCTCTTACATTTGCGGCAAGTGAATGCCATAATGGAAGGCATGGTAGCTTTGCAACTAGGCATACCATCTCCTACAAGGATTCTGGCTGGGTGGGATATTTGTATTGTGGATTTGAAAAACTGTTTTTTTTATCTATCCCCTTACACCCAGAGGATGCCCTGAATTTTGCCTTTTCTGTCCCATCGATAAATAACGCTGAACCAGCTAAACGGTATCACTGGACTGTACTACCACAAGATACCTTTTCAGGAGCCATATGGGCCATGGCCCACGCTGGAGAAAAGGCTTGCGATGCCATCTCGCACTGGTGAAGTGCATTTGCTGCCCTTGGTGTACCCCACCGCATCAAAATAGACAATGGACCAGCGTATAGCAGCAATGCCAGTGCCTCATTTTTCTCCAGATGGGGCATTGTCCATGACACCGGTATCCCACACTCCGCTATGGGTCAGGCCATTGTGGAACACATGCACCAGTCTTTGAAGGCCATCTTTGAAAAACAAAAATAGATTCTGGAAAGCAGTTTATACCATGAACTATTTAACGATACCATCATATTTGTCAGAACCCTGTATTTTAACTCATTTTTGTGCCTCACAGACTGTAGACGACGCAGTGAAGGAACGCCCGCCTGTTTCGATGAGGAATCTGCAGACTCGTGAATGGGAAGGACCTCATGGTCTCGTTACGTGGGGGCACGGGTATACTTGTGTTTCCACACATGCTGGGATTTGGTGGGCTCCTGCTCGCTGTGTTCGTCCTGTGCTGGAGCACTGTCAGAAGTCACGAGACTCTGTCAGCAGCGCAGCTGACTCTGGGGAACAGTAAAAATGCCTGGGTGACTTTAATGTGCACATGAACTCAAACCACACTTTGTGCTTCTATGGCNTCAGCAGCGCAGCTGACTCTGGGGAACAGTAAAAA
>VWZK01012665.1:0-12469 GCA_013396935.1 Baryphthengus martii
ACTCTCAACCAGCTCATCGTCCTTCCCCAAGTGGAGCTCCATCGATTCCAGCTGGTTACTGACGCAGAGGGCAACACCTCCTCCCCTCCTTCTCTGCCTGTCCTTCCTAAAGAGCTTGTACCCATCTATCCCTACATTCCAGTCATGGGAATCATCCCACCAAGTTTCAGTAACAGCCGCTATGTCATGGCTTTCCAGCAGCACAGTGGCCCTTAATTCGTCCTGTTTATTGTCCAAACTGTGTTCAGTCATGTAGAGGCCCTTCAGCAGGGCTGGCCCTGTCACCCTCTTAGGCCAATCCCCCTCGATTCCCTTGGGGGGTCTCGTGCATCGTCTGGGTGCATCGTCCCTGGCTTGCCTCAGGGCAACAAGTTGAGAGTCCTTACAGGCCCTCCATCCTTCTGCCCCTGGTGTGCTGCCCCACTGCTTGTCACAGGCAAGCATCAGATTATTAACCCCTTCCCCCTTCAAACCTAGTTTAAAGTTCGAAGGGTCTGGTGTTACAGCTGTAAAGAAAGATGGACAGGAGTGATAAAACTGACCAGCAAATGAGTTTTTCAATCGGGAGAACAATTTTCAAGTCTGGTACTTCAAGAACATGGAATAAAATTCGATGAAAGTTTTCTCTAAGTGTGCTCTGTGTATTAATAAATTTGTGACCTAATGCAGCAAGTGCTTGGTATCTGAATCTTCTAGTTGTACTCATCATGATAAAAACTTAATTCCAGAGAAAAAAGCCTCAACAATTGGGATTCTCATAAGAACCACAGAAGAAAGAAATTGATGTATTTAATGCCTGACTAACCGTAGTATTTGGGGCTACTGGAAGGTACTATGAACAAAAATACTCTTGTCAATGCAGTGAGAACAAAATCTTTTTACTAATGGAAAAACAAAGCTGGATCACAGAGGCCCAGCAAATGTTTGACTGTCTCCTGGAAAAAAAAAATAATTACAGTTCGCATTTATTTTGAAGAATGAACAATGATTTAACGATTAAAAAAACCTCAATAAAAGTAAGTTAAATAATGAAAATGAGACTTACCTGCATGCTGTAGCTAACCATTGTGATTACCGATGTACTAGAATCTCTAAGCACTTGCAGGCTGATTAAAGTCGTCTTCTTATGAGCCACAGCAAAACGAGATCCCACAGCAAAATACACTAAACCATGGGGAGCATCACTTTCAAGGACGGTTATAAAAGCAAATCTGGCACTGCTGTTCAACGCAGCTCCTGTGCTTACAGCATACAGCTCAACAAAAAAATACGTTTCAAATTCAGGTACCTGTAAATGAGGGATGATTTTCATGTAAGACCTACAAATGGTTTTCAGCTTAAAAAAAAATTATGTATTTTTTTCTAAGCACAATGGATTATTTGTACTAAGATTTACACAGGCAGGCTTCCTGAAATGTTTAGTAAGTACAAAAAAATATATCCTAAAAATAAGATTGTAATGGGCAGCACTATGTCATGTACAATCATGAAATCTCATGTTTTCACATAGAACTTATTGAAATGAATTAGCTATTTACATACTACTTCCATTGTGGCTGTAAATTTGTCATAATGCATGACAGGAAATAATCCAAGAGCTCCGTATTGCAGATTATGGATTTATATAGATGTACATCTCGTGAAGTATTTGCTCTTTCATTTTCTTTTTGCCTTACAGAAAGGCATGTACACAGGCTATTGAGTTTTAGTGTTGTGTCGAAGAATTAACCTAGTCAATTCTACATTCTTGATGCTGGTTTATTGAAAATAAGCAGTAATATTAAATTACAATATGACATTCTGCCTCACCTTTGATTTTGTACCTACAATACAAACATAATATGTTTAGAAATAGACCTCTGATTACTAAGATTCCAGAAATCATTACATTATTGGTACCCATGTCCTCGTGAAACTTGCAAAAACTTCATAGTTCTTTACAAGACAATAGCATTAAAAAAAAAAAATCATGATCATTGAAATTTTTTTTTAGTAGTAAATACAATTTTTCATTTCAGCGCTGGATTTTTGGAAATCCTACTTTAATTCCAGAAAATCAGGATTCAGCTCTTAGCTAACAAATCAGTACAGCTGACTAAGTAAAAACTTTCAAAAGCTAGAATATTTCATATGATATGTCATACAAATATAAAATATTTACTGGACATATTTATTACTTCATCATTTCATAATGTATTTGTTGCTAATTTACAAATTATCTTATGGAAGAGGAACTGGAAGGGGAAATATTTAGGGGGTTAAATAGCATATATTTTTAATTGAGTTGTTGTTAAGTAATTCTTTACATGGAATGATCTTGACTGATTGATGACAGACATGAATTTACTGGAATGCCACAGAGAACTTTAGGTTTCCATGACCTCCTGTTAAGAGTGGCACACGCTTGTGCTCCACATGGTCCAACTGCATATCTCCGCAGATGCTGCACTGCTGGTCTAAACAGGTTCAAAATCCCAGTTTACTCAGAGAGTAAATCCCACTCCTGTGTAATATTTTATTCAGTAGTTCTGTAATGTAAAAATACCTTCTGAAGAAGAAAAATGGCCCTCTTACTGAACTAAGAGAAGGCATCCTACTCCTTAGTGGGAAATGACTATTTCCCACATCTTACATCCTACCTTATTTTCTAGAACGTGGTCAGAAAAAAAAAAAAGTGATGTAAAACTTCTCAGCTTCTCCTTTTCTACTGCCCAAACCTCAGCTTTGCCACTAGCTTGGCTGGTGACCTGTATGAGGGGATGGAGCGTACCCTCAGCAAGTTTGCTGATGATACAAATCTGGGAGGAGTGGCTGACACGCGGGAAAGCTGTGCTGCCATCCAGCGTGACCTGGACAGACTGGAGAGCTGGGCGGGGAGAAATTTAATGAAATTCAATAAGGGCAGGTGTAAAGTTCTGCATCTGGGGAAGAACAATCCCCTGGATCAGTACAGGCTTGGGGCTGACCTGTTGGAGAGCAGCTCTGGGGAAAAAGCCCTGGGAGTCCTGGTGGACAAGAGGATGACCGTGAGCCAACAATGCGCCCTCACGGCCAGGAAGGCCAATGGCCTCCTGGGGGGCATTGGAAGGAGCNTCCTGCTCTGGCAGGGGGTTGGACTCGATGATCTTTCAAAGTCCCTTCCAGCCCCTAACATTCTGTGATTCTGTGATTCTGTGATTCTGTGTGTGTTGAGCAAATTCCATGGAAATTGTCTCAAAAAATGGCAAACAAATCAATCCTTTCCTTCTTAAGAGACCACTCTAGCCCACTAGGTGTTCACACAAATATTTTTTTTTTCCTTCTCTTTTCAATAAAAACAACTGGAAGCTGTGCTTTGTGTTAATTCAATGATGACTGAATTTTGAAGTGCCAGATGGGCCTCTCGAGGCTCTCAGATTTAGACTCTCCCAACTGACAAATGCCAAACGGCTTTAGTGGGTGGTGGCTGCTAAACTGAACCTCACCACAAGCTGGACGTGCATGGCAACACATTTTCAGATGCTCAGAGATCCTTATGCAGCTTTATGATTAGGCACATTTTTCACAGATCACCGTGCCAGATTTAGGCATGTAAAACTGTGCACAAGTTGCGATGAAACTTTTGTTTGTTTGTTTAATGGCATTCCGCCTCTCTTTTGATTTTGTACACACAATACAAACTTAACAAGTTTAGAAATAGACCACTGATTACTAAGATTCCAGAAATCATTAGAAATACATTATTGGCACCTACGTTCCTGTGAAGCAGGAAATCTGCAAAAACCCCATAGTTCTTTACAAGACCGTATCATTAAAAAAACCCCACATCTTGCTGTGACTTACAAGATGTGCTTTTCATAAACCACCCTAGAGAAGTGATTTGATAGATGAAGAATTTACTGTGTGAAGGATGACAGTCTGGTATATGAGTATGAATTTCACCGAGATAACTCTTTTCTTTTTTTCTGATTATTCTATGAAAATCTGAGATTTGCAATTTATTCATCTCCTTCCCAAATTTTTACCAGTCACAGTGAAGGTAGCACAAGCCTGTCAATAAACATGTGTTTGCAGAGGAACTGAGGAGATGTCAAGTTACCATCTTCAAACTGGGTATCAGTTCCTCTGGACCAGAGGGATTTTTTTGATCGTGATAAACAGCAATCCAACATCACAGTGCTGTATATAAATGAGCAACAATTACTTACATTATCAGGTTTTATTTCAATAGAGATGTTGCATATTGTTTGACCTGCCATGCAAGTCGTGGCTCCCCGCACAGATAAAAGTTCATTCTCCAAGTTCACGCCATCCTTCAAAAGGACAACAGCTGTTTTGTTAAAGGTCGCACGCCAAAAGATCTTCACATCTTCAAAAGCCCTATAAGCAAATCAAAAGAGTATATGTGCACTGAAGGAAAGGACTATTGCTTTAGGAAACAGAAACCGTAGAGGTAACATACATTTTAGGTTATGATTCAAAACTTCTCACAAGGGAATAAACTGCTTTAAAATGAAATATTCTCTCTTTTTATTTAAATTCCTTCCTCTAAAATCTGTTTAGTTTACCAAAAAGTCACACAGGAAGAAATTAAAGCAATTACAGGCACCCAGATTCTTAATTTTTGTTTCAGAAAATATGAGATTAGGTGAGTAAGAGACACTGGTGCTTGGAAGACAGGGATGTGCCTGAGTACTTTCCTTAACACTACAGTAACCATGTGCATGGAAAGCCAGGCAGAATTTGTTTTTCCTGTAAGTTTAAGGAACTTGAAGTACTTGAGTATATTTGTTTAAAGTACACAAAAATGTGCTATGTATATATGTGTTAATTAGAAAAAAAAACCCTAGTATCTGAATAAAGACACAGAATGCTTTGGGTTGGAAGGGATCTTAAAGATCATCCAGTTCCAAAACCTCTGCCATGGGCAGAGACACCTCCCACTAGAGCAGGTTGCTCAGAGCCTCATCCACCCTGGTCTTGGACACTTACAGGGATCTCCAGCTTCCCTGGGCAATCCATTCCAGTGTCTCACCACCCTCACAGTGAAAAACCTATTCCTAATTTCTGATCTAAATCTCCCCTCTTCCAGTTTAAAGCCATTATCCCTTGTCCTATCACTACATGCTCTTGTAAAAAGTCCATTCCCAGCTTTCTTGTAGGCCCCCTTCAGATATTGAAAGTCCACAAGAAGGTGTCCCTGGAGCCTTCTCTTCTCCAGGCTGAACAACTCCAACTCTCTCAGCCTGGCCTCACAGCAGAGAGGTTCCAGCTCTCAGATCATCTTCGCAGACCTCCTGTGAATCTGCTCCAACAGGTCCATGTCCATGACATAAACATTGCACTGACACTTAGGTAACTTCTTAATTGCTCATCTTAGTATTCAGACCTTCTTATGTTACTCAGGGGGGTAAGAATTTGAGTTATACCTTTAGAAGTGCAAATGCTTTACCTAATGGACAACCTTCACACTTACTTCCTGACGTTGTAAGAGGGAAAAGATTTGGGTTTTTTTCTGTTTCTGCAATATAACAGTGCAGAGACATACCTAATCACATTCAACATATAAAAGCCCATTTGCCAAATTCTGGGAAGTTATTAAAGCAGCTAAAAGGCAAAAAAAAGTTACAAAACTCTACAATAACCTCTTCCACTAACAGCAGCTTCTGTGATTCAACACAGCCCATTACAGGGAGTGGGAAAAGCACTGGAATCAGCTGTTGCCTGCACCTGTTTGGTTGCCTTGTGACAATCAGCAGCACTTCTCTGTTTTCTGAATCTTCATCAAGCACAAGACCGCTTTGTACTTCTGGAATGAATCCCAAAATGCCATTCTGGAGATCATTTCCTGTATAGGAAACAGTCCATGAAAGTAATTAGCAAGGAAGTTAAGCTGAGGTTAAATTATAATTTTCCTATGGATAACTGCAAAAAAACAAACCAAACCAAACTAGGTATCCAAGGCATTCTGCAAGGTACCACTTGGGGACATCACAGGGAAATTTCTTTTAACATTTTTATTCTTAATTTACACTCCATACACCTAGAACTTCAAATATTGGTATTTCTAAATTTTATTTAACCAGTAGAATGAGTACTTTTGAAAGTAAATTATTTTATTCATTCCTCTAATGAGAGTCCTGGCACCATCTATGCCAACTGAATTCTGTGTCCCTTGACTTCAAGAGGCTAGGTGTTAGAGTCGTCCAGAACAGTGTCAAAAGCCTTGCTTGTAATGCCCTTATGAGATACCACCTCAGTTGTGTTATTTGATGTTTACTGTAATCCTTAAAACTCATTTTTTCTAAACAGAAATGGCCCTCAGCGTGCCCCTAGATGGACAGCATTATCACAGTAGGTTACGGCATAAAGATGGGCTTCCAAAGACATGACTTTAGCTTCCTTATCCATCCCACCCATCATGGTGTTGAACCCATTCGTTTTCCCAAATTGTTACATCAGCTTTTCTCCTGCATCTTTAATTCAGTGTGCGGAACTAGGGAGATGCACAGTTCTCATGGGAATGTAAATAAATTCAGGAAAACAGCAGTGAAGGAAAGAAAACAGGCTTAATGAGGAGAAACTAATGTCCTCACAGCCTCCCATTAAATCTTGTTTCTAAAGGATTTCTCCTTACGGGTAGTGATGGCTTTACTCTGCGATTGAATAGGCAACCTACTTCCGACCCAGCGCTTATTAAATGTCAATATATATACTGAGGATTAAGAGAAACTGCATGTTTTCTTATGCTGATGCACAAACCTGTGGTTAGTTAGCTCTTTCTATCTATACAGTCAGATGCAGAGACATACCCTGATCATTCACCTTAACGTCAGTTGTCTCCTGATCTTACTTTATGTACTCAGGGTGTAGCCCTAGAGCACGTTAATACATTTCTGTGGGATTCAACACGAGTTCAAACACCATCCTGTGCCTGTGCACGTACTTCTTCAGTGAATTTGCACATACAGGCAACTGGTCACTTGCATGGTGAATTCTAGAGACGATGCAGACAAAGGGAGCGTGGTTTGTACGTTCTGTCCTTGCATCGGTAACTTTGGTTGCTGCACACACTCATCTCATGGCACAGGGGAATCCTGGTTCTCAGTATCTATCTCGTTTTGTTAAGACTATCTGAAAACACACTTCCAGTATATATTGGACCTCCTTGATTGGCCTACACTGTTCCAATTCCTAACTTGTTTCTAAAACTTAATCTACATTGCAGTTAAATTGATAAATCTGTTAGATATCTAAAAGCTAAGGGAGGTTGGAGCTCTGACATTACTTTCTCACAGTAGTGTGCAGGGACTGAAAGAAAAATTCTTATCGTACAATCATAGAATGTTAGGGGTTGGAAGGGATCTCTGGAGTTCACAAAGTCCAACGCCCCTGTCAGAGCAGGATCACCCAGGGCAGGCCACACAGCGACAGATCCAGAGGGGGCTGGAAAGTCTCCAGAGAAGGAGACTCCACCACCTCTCTGGGCAGCCTGGGCCAGGCTCCGTTACCCTCACAGCAAAGTTTTTCCTCCTGTTGAGATGGAACTTCCTGGGTTCCAGTTTGTACCCATTGTCCCTCATCCCATCACAGGGCACCACTTAAAAAAGCCTGGCCCCTTCTACTTGACACTCACCCAAAGATATTTGTAAACATTAATAAGATCCCCTCTCAGTCTTCTCCAGACTGAACAGCCCCAGGGCTCTCAGCCTTTCCTCATAAGAGAGATGT
Source organism: Baryphthengus martii (assembly GCA_013396935.1). Lineage (NCBI taxonomy): Eukaryota > Metazoa > Chordata > Aves > Coraciiformes > Momotidae > Baryphthengus > Baryphthengus martii. The sequence goes on from VWZK01012665.1 coordinate 7,711, forward strand.
TCCAGTTCCTTCAGCATCCCCGCAGCCTCCTTTGGACTCTCTCCAATATTTCCCTGTGCCTCTTGAACTGGGGAGCCCAGAACTGGACACAACATTCCAGAGGTGGCCTCCTCTGGGCAGAGTAGAGCAGGAGGAGCACCTCTCTTGACCTGCTGGACATACTCTTCTTAACGCACCTTTCTCCAATATCTGTGCAAGTCCATAGCTACCCTCCATCCTCAGAAGCAGAGGATGACTACACTGAAGATATGAACTGCATAGTATCAAAGAACAAAATCAGAAAATGTTTTTTATAATTTGTACAAACTCCATACAATGTAAAAGTGACAAAATGGCAAAGAAAAGCAAAAAAAAGCCCTGCAAATGCTTCTATATCTGTATGAAAGACTCGAGCTTAGCCTTTTCCTTTCATGAAATAAAACAGGACAGTAAGAGAGACAAGCAGCATCTATAAATGAATTTTGAGCTACGTTGCTAAGGGATGCATGCTAAGTGTGGCGTATCAGATGCTTCCTCAGACCTGGATTTGGGCATAGAACACCTTGCTTATTATCAAACAGATCTCCAATCTTTACATGAAAATTGCTAATGAGGACGTACAGTTATTTACTGTTATTTAATTCTGATCTATTTACTAATTTTCTGGGGGAAAAATATTACCTGCAATAATTACTGTTGCAAAAGCAGCAAATCCATATTCATCCTTTCCTTCCACAATTTGAGCTCCATGTTCAGGGTTTGAGAGGAAAACGTAAAATACTTCTTGTCCTTCAGGCTCATCATCATCAAAAACCTTTATGGACACCCTGCTTTCTCTTTCTCCATCCAGCAAAGTCAGAGAGAGGGACTGTTCCTCAAAATCTTCTCCTTCTGTTGCCCATGTGAAGTTTGATTTTCCATAAACATTTCCAAAAGGATAAGACTCTTCTCCACTCTGTGCACTCACACCCCCAAAGGTTTTAACAGTTACTTCAATATCACCAACAAAGCCCTTGGTCCTTCTGATATGAAGCATCACAGTGCTGGGGGTGCCGTGATTTGCATCTTCCTCAACGTAAATGAACTCTGGCCCCAAACTTAGTATTCCATGAAGAATATCATTAGCCAGGATATTAACTGTTGCAACACTGAAAGCTGGATTCAAACGTGGACTCCAAGCAGAAGTCACAGGTTGAACATCCAAAATTTCCACAGCGGTCAAATTTACAAAAAAAAATTCCTCTATTTCAGACACGTTGTCATCGATTATTGATATTTCTATCGCGGCATTTGTCTGAAAGCCTGAAAACAGAAGCTCTCCATTGTAGATGGGTATAAAGTCCTCTAGTGGTTTGGCACTTCCCGGAATGGTCTGATAGGTCAGTTTGGTGAGGTTACTTTGAAAACCAAACAGTCTTTGGACATGCAGCGTGACTGTCTGAACACCTTCTTCAACTGAAACAGATCTTGAGTTAAGGGCAAACTGGAAGATCCCCATTGGCTCAATTGCAGCTGTCGTAAAGCCTGACCTGAAACAGAAAAGATACTGAAGCTGAGAGAGGAAATAAGATGTATGAAAAGTAAAATGCCCAAGCAGAATAATTTGAACTGAACAAGCGAGAAGTCATAAAATGGACTGAAAATACCCATGTGTAACAGCACAGGGAAGAAAAGGCAACGGTACAAAGCAAGGTGTAAAGAGGTTCCCTGAAAATGTTTTTGCACTGACTGGATCAAACAGCCCTCCACTGGCTTAATGCATCCTGAGTCAGCACAGGATACAGAGCGAAGGATAAATAAAACAAGGTCTTCCTGAGAAAAGAGAGAGGCAAAGGAAACTATGATGTCTTTCTCCTGTGGACACAAAGCAGGGAGATCTATCACAACGCGGCCACCCCGAGTAATACATTTTAGCCATTGAACAAACTTCCTACACCAAGGGAAAACTGTGGAGTAGACAGCTGATGGCAGATTTTAGCCCATTTTAGTCAGGAAGCTAGAGAAGGAAAGGAAGTTATTTTAAAACTTACAGCGGGGCTTTGAAATACTAACTGCCCCCTCTTAAAATTACTCACAGTATTTTTTTTTTCCAGATCTGAGCCCTATTATCAATAGGAATTTAAGCTCTACTTTGTTCGTATGAAATGTATCCCCTTCATATTAGTAAATAAACATAGAGACCAAGACTCTTTGCTAAATCTGGGATCCTGCACTTACCTCCAGAACTGACCCACAATTTGCTGCTAGAGGTTACCAAATGGCTCTACAATCAGAGTGAGAGATTTTGGCTAACAAACTAGACACTTTACATCACCAAGAGAGGCAAAACCTCATCAAAGCATTTGTCAGCTTTACCTCCTGAGGGTTGTAGTCTTAAGTTTTCTAAGAAAGATCATTCCTGTATGAGAATGAGAACGTCCACAAGATGGACAAACCTAGGAGAAAGGGTCAGTCTCAGGAGTTGAGCCATCCAAGTTCAGTCAAAAATTCCTTCAAATGGCACTGTGGGGGGTTTAGGTTGGACCCGAGGAACAATTTCTTCCTCTCCAGGGTTGTCCCAGACTTCCCAGGGCAGGGCTGGAGTCCCCATCCCTGGAGGGGTTTCCAAGCCCTGGAGATGTGGTGCTGAGGGACAGGGCTCAGTGGTGCCCTGGCAGGGATGGGTTAACAGCTGGACTCAATGATCTTAAAGGTCTTTTCCAGCAAGTGCATGACTCTATGAATAATTGACAACAATTTAGTTTAGATGGAAAACTACATTAAATGTAAGGGGTTTGTTTTTAAGAATAAAGGGAGTTTTTTTATGTAAGGTAGGCATTTTCAGAGCATTTCTTGTTTAATTTTATTTATTTCAAATAATGCTTGCTACCTAAGATCTTCTAAATATGGATTGTTAGAGACACTAATGAAAACTAACTGTTAGAGTTGCTTTTATTCTTCAGCTTCCTGGCTGAAACCGTTGATCTTGGTTTTCTTAACTGTCTCCACCATTCTAGACTCATTCTAGGCACCTTGGATCCCAGTGATATGAAACACAGACTGGAATTGGAGAAAAGCCTCAGTTCTGATCAGGTCCAATCTGCAGCACTGACACTTACTTCCACCTGAGACAAGACACACAAACTTATCACAGGCAGCACTACAGCTTGCTAGCTACCTGTAACTTCACAGGGGTTTGTATAAATAAGGTGTAGGCCTGTACAGGAGTCATGCTTCTTGCAGCATTTGTGCAACTCACAGGTATGAGCAATAAATATCCTTACCTCAGGCGAGCCCCACCAGACACGTTGCTGCTCACAGCTGCTAAAGTGATGGCAAATGACTCACGTTTATTTAGGCTTGGAATAGCCTGAAATGAAATGACTTTAGTTTGCTCACCGGATGAAAATACAACAGTACCTGAAGGAAAAGGGAGAACAAGAGAGAGCATGAGTCAAAATCAGTAACAGAAATAGAAATCCTCTTTTTACCTGGGAACGTGCTGAGAGAGGGGAATTAATCACAATTCCACTCCAATTAGGAAGAAGAAAACTTCATAAGGGTCTTTCTTATACAAAGTTGTGCTTCAGGGGTGTAGCGTTGTGCCTACTTCCAACAGGTGTTATCTATGAAGATTAGTTCTTTTTTTTTTTCTCAAAAACCAAACATATCCCTTTACTAGACCAGCAACCTTTTCTACTGGGAGGTGTCCCTGCCAACAGCAAGGGGTTGGAACTGGATGATCTTCAAGGTCCCTTCCAACTCAAGCCATTCTATGATTCTATCATATAAATTAGACTATACGATTTAATTCTGTTGGCTCTTCGTTAATAGAAGAAGCACGTCGAGGTACAAATAACTAAAAGGTGGTATCATCACTTATGCAACTGTCATAGCTCAGACAAGTACTTACCAAACGGAGGAGTAATATTGCCTGGCTGAACAACGTCAGCGATGAGGTCTGGTGGGTATCCTGAAATCCAGCTAACTGTGACAGAGCCATAAACTCCTTTTCTGGCTATGACGGCGTGGCCTGTCCCTGAGACAATATCTGTCAGTTGTAAAATCACAGATTCAAAGCCAACCTGTGGAAACACAGGAGGTTTTGTTAGAGGAATTGGAAGGAAAGTGGGCCACAACATACAGGAACGTGTACTATATTTTATAAAGTAGGCATTTTAAAATAATTACGTGTGCACAGGGATGCATATAGGTGTGTATATATATGTGCTTGTGCATATATATATACATACTTCCTCCACAACTCTTAAACTATACTTCTAAATCTTAGATTTCTGAGAATTAGATCTTCAAGAAAAGGAACCAATATGACTGACATTTCACTACTGAAAACACTGAATATAGTGTTCTGTGTCTGTCATTTAAAAGAAAAACAACTAAGCCTGCCCTTAATGCTCGCAGGCAATAGGTGTAGTACTATATGACCCGGACAGGCTGGAGAGCTGGGTGGAGGAGAATCTCATGAAGTTCAGCAAGGGCAGGCACAGGGTCTTGCACCTGGGAAGGAATAACCCCCTGCACTAGTACAGGGAAGGGGTGACCTGCTGGGAAGCAGCTCTGTGGAGAAGGGCCTGGAAGTGCTGGTGGAAAATTAACCATGAGCCAGAAATGGGCCCTTGTAGACAAAAAGGCCAATGGTCCTCTGTGGGGCTTTCAGAAAAGTGCGGTCAGAAGATCAAGGGAGGTTCTCCTCCCTCCCTACTCTGCCCTAGGGAGGCCACCTGAATGTCCAGTGCTGGGCTCTCCAGTTCAGGAAAGACAAGGAACTACTGGAGAGAGT
>VWZK01012666.1:0-26511 GCA_013396935.1 Baryphthengus martii
TATATATAGTTTATTATAGTATTTTTATAGTATGTACCATTATAATCAAAGGGGTGTATGTTTTTATGGACAAAAGACCCTTCTCGAAGCCATTGTCAGAGATTGTTAGTAAAATGCAAATTACATGCTGGCTTCTGGCGCAGTAAAACAATTTACTTCATTTTCCTCCCCCAGCACACAATCATTTTTACTTTTACACCTTTTTTCTTCTCAGGTGCAATTAAAAAAAAAAAAAAAAATCTCTGTGATGCTTCGAGGATAGCAGATTGTGTGGGATTTGGAACCTTATCAGAAGTTGGAAATAGGAGCCCAGATGTCTTGCCTTCGTTTTCAAATGGGAAAAAATAAAATGTGGGTTTAGGAAAAATACCACTACATTCAGGTGTTTATGCAACACAAAACCTGGACTTCCAGACTATAAACAGGTAGAGTTCTCAGTCCTCTCCTGAGTATGGGCTTTTGTCCATTGATGGAGATTTGACTCTTCAGTTCATTCAACCAATGTAAATGTCAATATTGCCTTTTAAATTGGCTATTTCCAAAGACAATCTTATCTATTTCTCCCTTTCATGGGATTCGTGCTTCTCCATCCCATTTTACCATCATGGGTACACTGTATTTGAGAGTGCTCTGTTACTCTAACATGTACCATGGGACTAGGAGATAGCTGGGAGTAGATGTCCATCTTGGTAACCAAATATGGAGCTCTGCCTTCTGCGAATAGACCCTATTGCTTTTCAAATGTGATTTTTTCCCTGTAGAATGGACTTTGTCCCTCCTCTGATGCCTGTCTAGCTATACTACATGGGTTTGGATCCCTCTTGACTTTCTTGTTTCCTGGATTTTGGCTTGATCCTGGACCATAAATCTTTCCCAGATGTTAAGCTTGATTCAATCTTTGCTCTTTCTGGTTTTTTTCTGCCTGGTTTTAAGGATAATTTATCAATCAGATGTCTCAGTATTAGCTCAGTCTAGCTTCTGTGAAAGGACTCTGCATTTGTATTATGTATGTATATACCAACACACCAACCCCAAAGTGGTTTGCATGACCTTTCCTTTCAATGCAAAATGAGAGCCTAACTTCAAGCCAGAATATCTGTGTCAGATCAGTCAGTCGCTGTTACGGAATTACCATTTGAAACTCAAGATAACAACTCTTCAGAGTAAATAATGAATTAATTATTCTGTCTTTATCCCTAGAAAAAGAGAGTGCTAGTCTCTAAGTCAAAGACCTTGGAACCCCTACTACAAATGCTTGTGTTTTTCAAGTTCAATCTATGTAAGAAACATGAAGCACAGTGTGTAAAAGACATCAAATTTTGCCAGGGTTTTTTTTTTTTGTTTTTTTTTTTTTTTCATTTGTCAGTGTGAAAAAGTAACAGAAATTATTTCTGTGTGGAGAAATAATTGCTGCCAGAAACTCACTTTATGGAAGTGATCAAAATGAGTAATTCTTTGAGTCTAATGGATTTACTTTAAGGAAAGGAAAATAAGCCAAGAAAGAAGCATTTAGAGAGTTTTCCAAGGATTTAAGGTCAAATAAGACATGATCTTTCAGAAGTATAATGAATGACAAGCAGGAGATCAAGACTTTCAGACACAGGAAAAAGTCACACTTTTACTGTAAATGAGGATGCTTAAAAGAGAGTATCGTGATGGAAGTGAACCAGTATTTTTAATGCATATAACAGAGTCATTTTATTACTCCAACACAGAGAAACCTTTGTAAAGTCAGCATAATTGTTGGTGAAATGAAGATGATAATTGTGATTTTTTTTCCCAAATCTCTTTTCCCCCACATTTTTTCCCACATTAAACTTAATTTTTAAAATGATCTTTTACTATGTTATAAATGATGAAGCAAATGGTGACATATTTTTACAGCAGTGTTTTTCGGAGGGTGATTGGAGAGCCAGGTGTGTTTAATCACGATGTCCCATAGACTCCTGCTCCCCGTTCATTATGCTGACAACCCCAGACCAGTAGCTTGTCCCCCATAGACCATTAGCTTGTTCACAAAAGGGGATGTAGAGCATCTACCTCTCCAATCATCCTAAACTATAGCCCAAGAAGAGACTTCCAGTTTTGTGTGATCAGAAAAGGAGAGTAGAGGAAGAAGGGAGCACAGTGGTAAAATCTGGATTTTCCCATTGCTGGCATGTTGGTCATGAGATTTATGTGAAAAGGGGTGGGTTTGGCCACCTGATCCTTACCCAGTGTGTGAATTGAGCTTGTCACTTCCACCTTTTTCTTCCCTGTTTCCTGTTCAGATTGATTACTGGTCAGGACAGACAACATCTAATTGTGTAGATGGTCAGTGTCTAATAGAGCATGCAATCAGTCTTTACAAGGACATCCAGGTGGTAGTGCAGTTAATGTGTTTTTTTGGAAGTTGAGTGTAATCAACCAGCTGTGCTACAGAAGTGAAGCTACTCAGTGGCTTTTCCAAATTCTTAACAAGTGACTTGCTGTTTAGACGTAGTCAGATCCGATCACCTGGGGAGAAAGGATTATAAATTAATTCCATCACTTAGGAGGGGAACTAGTGTCTGGGTCAGAAGGCATCGGAATTAGAAATGATGCCACGTCCCTGTGATCACAAATACAGTGACTCGGAAAATAGAAAGCCATTGAGAAACAAAGAGTCTTTGAGAGAAGTGAGGTGGAATTCAGCAGGTTTGGAGCAAAGCAATAGTCTCTTAAACACAACCCTGTTGCCCAGTCAGTGGAAGGAATATCGAGCAGCTCGTTCACCATCTTCTGCTATGAAACATATGAACTTTTCCTGACTCTGTCTCCCTCAAATTTTATGTCTCTTATAACCCAGCTAAATCCGATGAACTTATATCATAGTAAAAACATATCTGTAGTAAATTCTACTCAGTCTAATAACTCTGTCACCAGGTTTGCAAATCCTTAATTTATGGGTTACGCTTTCTTGACCGACATAGATGTGTGGCTTAACTAACCCCACAGTGTCACAAAAATCTCGCTATCAGCCAGTTGGCCGTTCCTACAACCTCATACCAAATGTTTGTGGCAAAAGACACATAGTTCAAATTAAAATAATAATAGCAGGTAAATATGTGTGTTTAAAAACAATCTTGTCAAAATGTGCAATGAAAGGCAAAATCACAGCTTGTATAAATGCATTGATCACCTGTCTTTTTCACTCCTTTTCCCCATAGGGACTAGGACATTTTCTGAATCTGCAGAACCCAGACAACATGTGACAAAGACGTTCCAACTTACCAGCATGGAGAGAGAAATATGCTTATTTCCGTGTCTAAAAAACAGAAATTGTAACATTCAAGGTCTTTGCAGGGATGAATGTAGAGGAGACAGGTCAAAAAGTCCCATCTCTCTCCTCCAGCATTGCTTTATGCGGCCTTCACACTTCCACATCGCCAGATGTGGCTGTACATTGTTTTGCAGCATTTCCTAGCCAAGACATCAGCATCACAGAGGTATCTGCTACTGTGTTGTCTCAGGGGTTTAAAGGTTATGTGTCTAGAAATAGCATTTTCTCACTTTACTGGATTGCCTTCGAGAGTCACTTGAACATGTTCTACCAAATGAATTATTCACTTTTGCAGTTGTGGATGTTGATGGTGCTTTAGTCTTGAAGATGTCTGCTCCTCACACAAAATAATTTTGTCTCTTGATGACTGAAATGCCTTTTGTCTAGCTCGGCTTAATAGGATCACCTCAGTAATATCGAGGACAAAGGTAATGGTTTGAGATGCATAGAAAAGAAGACTAAGTGACCAAACAATCCTGTTTGGATACAAGCTCCACAAAACTAACAGAACAAAACAGATAACTTCATTTCTACCGGTTGGAAAAGTTCTGTCTATTCACCTGTGAAAATCTGTTCTTGCCTGACACAGCAAACCTTTTTCTGCATAGCTCAAATTTGGTTGTCACTAATCAAGCTTTTGGGGTGAACTATTTGAACACAAATGAAGTTTAAAGATGCTGTAATGTCTCATTTCCGGATGGATCTTGATGATTAGAAGAATAAATTACCCCGAGCATCCCCACACGCTGCAAGTTTATCATGCCTGTTTAACACGTCTGAAGAGATTTCACAGTGAAGATATTTTGCAGCTTCTCTTTTCATCTGAAAGAGAAACTATTACAGAATGCTCATGTTCCTGCCATTCAATTACTTCTGCTTTGTTATGCTGTCATGATTTGCTGATAATATGGGCTGGAGAAGATTTAGGTGAAATAGAGGGAGTTGATCTTGCACCAAGCGTTTGGGATTTTCATGGCAACAAGCAGAGTTTTCCTGAACTACCATAGAGCACAGAGCTAACTGAAACCTAAGCAAGGGTGTCACGGAGTACAAGAAAGAAGAATGTGCAACAACTGATGAAATCACTGATTCATTAAGAATCACAGCTAATGATGGAGGTCACTCCTGTTAGACGAGGAGAAATCAGATTGTCCTCTTCACTTCTCAGTCTTTGAGAGCTGTTTTGTTGTTTGTGGTGGATATCACTCTACTGGGGAAGCGCAATAGTGAGCCAAGAGTAGACCTTGTACTGGTCTTTTCTCTCACATGCTCATGTCCTCTCACAGCAAGAAGGTACATTTCCACCACAGCCCCACTGATGAGCACATGCGTCTTTTGGAACTCCAGTCGGAGTCACAGAGTAGCACTATTCAGCAAAATTCATTTGAACATCTCCCTTTCTAAATCAGGAAAGGGAGCTCCTGGGCTCCACTGAGATTGGTCACTGGATGACCACCTGCCCCATTAGGCTGGAGAGACCAAATACCTGAGCCATGGCTCCCTGAATATTTATTCCACCTATGTACTGGGAGAACCTGTCTGGAAGAGCTGGCTTGAACCTGAACCATACATCTTCAGGCAGTGCTGCACAACCGTCTGAAAGTATTTGATGCAGCACCATCAGTCCTGGCTTGGACAGTACTACTAAAGACAGCGTGTGTGCATCTGTAAGTGCAGGATTTTGATTTGCCCTGAAAATTTTCAGTTTTCTCACCTGGTTGCAGGTCCATCTTCAGGTCTAGTGCTCCACAGTAATGAATTCCACAGGCAGACTGCTCTGTAGGCTATTTCCTTTATTTGTTTTAAATTTACCTACCATTTACTTTAACATATGAGCCCCAGTTCTCATATTACTGTGGAGTATAAAGAGAAGGAATGATCAGTTTTTCTTATACCATTCATCATCTTAAATAGGCCAATTAAGCCTGTGTAATTATCCTTCTTTCCAAGTTAAATAATCCAAGTCTTTGCAGCTTCTCATACGGAAAGTCCATCATGCCTCTAAACCATTGAAAATTATATGCTGCTAATTTAAAACACGACCAGTTGAAACATGTGTATCTGTGTCTATTTCTACTGACACTACAGTTGTCAGCTAATTAAACATGTGCAACCCAGAAAACACAACTCCAGCATTTTGTTCCCACATCCACGAAGGAAGGGGCAGTTGAGTTTCAGCGTATTACGGCAATTAGTATGTGCTGAAGATGATCTGGCACCTTCCAGAGGACTAGAATCCACAGAAGCTTCCAAATTTTTTTCTAATATGTGTTACTCCCTGACCTCTAGAAACAGGGAGCGCTCTGGCTATGTCCAGGCTACCCTCTCCCACCACTGGAGTTTCCCATCGCACTGATGCAGTCGCAGATAGAAGGAAACTTCATTTATTATTGGAAGTTAGAATAAAATTTCGGGTCCCCAGCTGAGATCAAGGCTCCATTGTGCTTGCAACGGCATAAGGCGCGTACTTACAGACAGTCCCTGCCCTACAGGGCTTATAGTCTAAATAGAAGAGACAGAGAAAGGGCGGGAGAGAAAATAAATGTGGAGTGACTTGTGCAGCTGCTGGGACAGTTGCTCTCAGAGGCAGCCGGGAACAGGACACAGTTTGGAAGGGCTCGGGCCAGCGTGTTTGCTGCTGTGCTGCCCTGCCTCAGATTTTCTTGTGGAAAATGACATTTTAAAAGAGCTGAGTCTTGAAAGCACCTGGTCAGAGAGAGCCTGGAGGACAAAGAGGTTAAAACACAAATAGCTACTTGGCATCCTGGCACCTTTGTGTTGTGTCTGCTGCTGTCGTGGATAGAGCGAGCGCAATAGTTTTAGGGAAGACCTGATGTGGGAAAGGGCACGTTGAAAAAAACCGTGATGTCTCTCGTGGTCACAGGTCATCGATTTATGTTAAACGTTCAAAATTCAGGTCACACAAAAGCTTTGGCAAACTTCCGAGAAAATGAGCACTATTAACTCATTTAGCATCAAGATTAAAAGAGACCTTTGACTCAAAATATTAGGAACGTTTAATTTTGGAACAAGATTTTAGCGTGCATTAGCACTCCAATGCGAGGAGTTCTCTGGTCCTGTGTGTTGTATTGGATGCCACAACACCCCACAGTTCACATACAATGTTGACTAATAAATGAAAAGAAATAGGCAGAAGTCTGTAAGCAAGGTGCTTTTTCTGGCAGGGACTTAGATAGCTTCACCCTCTCACAGCCTTTCCTTGGTAGACTAACGTCTGCTAAGAGCTGGTGAGAGCTGTCTGGGAGTTTGTGGTCTTGACCACATTGAATATCCAGGTAGCGATGAACTTTCGCCAGTTTGAGATTGTGCCTCCCATGCAGTTTTATAAGCAGCAGTAAAATCTTACTCTTATTCAGGCTGCTAAATTTGATGAGATCTACTTAAGCATGTATCGACCATCCATATAAAAAGCATTACACTTGCTTTGCCTACCACAGAGTGCCAACTCAGAATTTGAGGCAGCCCAGCTCCCCGGTGTCCTAGGAAGACCTCCTAACATTAGGATCCCTGCTGGGAAGGCAAGACCTGCAAGGATGCTTCCTAGGATTATCTGATGCTCTTCAGTCACTCCTCATTGGAGGTATTTTTTCTGCCTGACTGAATTTCTGAGGGACAGAGAAGTGCAAGAGCTGTAGGGTTTGCTGTGATCTCTGCAGAAGATTCCCTCTTCTGAGACTCTTTTTCCACCCTCTTGCTTGCAGCTACTTCAAGAGACAGACTTCTCCCTCCCATCCTCTTTGAGATGGAAATGACAAATCCAGCTCGTACTTGATTTTTTTTCCCGATAAGTAGTACACTTTTCAGCTTGTGTGCACTACCTGGATCTCTGCTTTGTGCTCTCCACCCTAAGCAAACCTGGTAGCCTCACAGCTTTAGCATTAACCACTTCAGTCCCAGTGGCACAGGAAGAACATCTTCTATACATAACAGAGGTTACTCACAGCTAAGTACACAGCTTATTAAGACAGTATATTTACAATAGTACCTATGTAAGGTTTTACAACTCATCATTTTTATAGGTAGACACGCTTTAGATTTAGGTCCAAATTTTCTTCAGGACTATGTTGCAATCTTCTTGTTTCTTTCCTCAGTTTTCTCTCAGTGTATTTCCCTCTTCCTCTTTAAGTCGTAGCTAAAAAATCTCTTACAAATCCTAGTTTCTCAGTCTGGGCAAAATCTCTGTAAAACTAGCCCTGGGCAAAATGGATCAACAAGTTATGGAGACAGCCCTGACATACTCATACGATTTTTGGGATGCTCTTAAATTATAGAGTTGCAGAATCACAGAATTGTTTTGGCTGGAAAAGATGTTTAAAATCATTGAGTCCAACTTTCAACCTGGCACTGCCAAGTGCACCACTAAACCATGTCCCTCAGCACCATATTTCCACGACTTTGAAACCCTTCCAGGGATGGGGACTCCACCACTTCCCTGGGCAGCCTATTTCAATGCTTAACAATCATCTCAGTGAAGAAATTTTTCCTCATGCCTAACCTAAACCTCCCCTGGTGCAACTTTAGTCATTTCCTCTTATCCTATTGCACGTACGTCTTCTTGCATCTCAGATTTGATCCAATGACCTGGGTGCACCAGGACCCATGTTTATTGCCTCTAGCCACCGATGTACCCTCTACAGTCATGGAAAAGTATCCTTCTCAAAAGCGATTCTGTGCATCTTATATCTCATCCACACTCTAGAAAAAAAAATATTCCCCCACCCTTATTATCTCATCAGTAAACCAAGACTGTTAAGCTCCTGACACAGAGGCCTATGCTTAGTAGTTGAAGCTGGGTGAGACAATGCCAGCCTTGGGAAGGATCCTACTAGGGTGGGTTTGTTCCGTTGCTGATGTACTAGAGGATGCTTTCCTATCAGAGACAATGTTAAAGCTCTCAGGAGCTAGTATCCTGCCAACGTAGTTGTGAAAAACCTCATCGAACAACATAGCTGTGTGTCTACAGAAGGATTTTGTCGGCAGACACTTCAGCTGGGTACATCTGATTCTTTTTGTGCTCTTAGACAAAGAAGCTCTGCCAGCAGCACCTCGTAGCATAAACTTCAGGGCAAGTACCCCTTCATAAATGCACTGACACAGGCACACAGCATGGTCATCAAAAATAGATGTTCCTAAGTTCTTGTTGGTTGCAGATACATTGCAAAGTTAAAGATAAATAAACGAACCAATCTGCCAGCCACTCAATGCAAGTCAACAGCTGTCTCTTTGTGGTGGTAGGAACTCCAACCAGAGGTCATGATGTAAATGAATTTTAACAGCACCCAGTGTTCTCCCCGATGAATATGATTTTTGGGTCAGTCCTAGGTCACATAAGAGTGAAGAGATAGTGCTTTCACTAACTTCTTTTTTTGGGACCAACTCACTCCAGAGATATTCCTTGCCAGAATTATGTGAATGCTTCATACAACAAGATACTTTTCCTGAGTTAATCATTTAAAGATTTAATTCCCAGCTTGTAAAAATAGTTCACACCGTAACAGAGAGAATTTTATGGGTTTATCCTCTTCCTCTTTTTAAACTGATTTTCAATTCACTGTTACTCGATGTCACTTCTGCTATTCATGGAGCACAGCCAAATGAAACCAGGACCGGCTATGCTGCTGATTTACACTATAGAACCATTATTAGCTGAATTCTGCATTGGCATTCCAGGCATTCAATTGTGCAGCTAGCCTCCTGTGTATTTATTCATTCAAAATAATGACAGGGTCATTGAAAGATGCCAAAGTGACAGCCCTGTGGAGTGAAGAGGTCCTTCACTAAGCCATGGAATAGGAACAGCAGAGCGAACATACGCCATCCCTTCTCCACACGTTCCCCACCCTCCTTGGTCCTAATCTGAAGGCTGTTTCCACCTTGTGGGGTTAAAGCACAAGGCAGGTCACTTGCAAGGCTGTCAAGGTTTAGGTCTAGGCCAGGCACTAGACAAATGAGAGACACTCCCTGTTAACCCCTCTCCCTTCCCAAAGGGGAAAAGAAAGGAAATACAGGAGAGAGAGACTTACGGATTGGGAAAGAAAACTAAAAAAAAGCTGTAATGAAAAGAAAAACAGTAAAATTGAATATATACAAATCCGATAACAAACCCAAGCCCCTTGTTAGCAATTACATCAACTTTACTACTGATGCAGTGGGGCAGGCACTCACTAAGTCCCAGACTGGACTCAGCAGCAGACAGAAACCAGATTCAAGAGCTGGATTCTGGAACTGGATTCAGGAACTCACAGAGAGGGATCCAAGGTGGAACAGAGAGAGCTCTCGTCCAATGCTGGCCATTGAAGAAGGGACTTCACCCTCATGATCCCTCAGCTTTTACCCTGACTATGCTGTACATGGGCTGGAATCCCTCACTGGTCAGTCTGGGGTCACCTGTCCTTGCCGCTCCTCCCCACAGGTGCTGCCTTTTACTTTCTGCACCCCCAACGTGGGGCACAAGTTTGAGCAGTGCCCTCGGTCTGCACAGTAACAAGTATAAGCCAGAGCCTTTCTGCACAGCCCAGTCCTTGGTGGTAACTCTAAATATGGAGCGTTATCACTGCTGGAAGCAGATACTGTTAGCAAAAATCTGCTGTTAACTTCAGAAAGTGCAGTGATTTAGAAGAGGTGGAGCTGAAAAGTAAAATCACTGAACAGAATTAGTTCTGTTCTAACTCAAACCAGAACAAAAGCCTAGTTAGTTTTTGATGAGATGTGCAACAGCAGTGCCATTTCTACTCTCGTTGTCGGTGGTCTTTCATCATTCTTAGGTTAAAGTGTTCCACGGCACAATTGCACCCATCAGATGACCCTATGTCTTGAGTCACTAGGGCAAACACACACAAAAAAACCCCTCAGCCTTCAAACAATTTAAGTCTCTAGGATTGCTTTCCAGGAGTGACTTGGCCATGTAATTCACAGCTCCAGGCTGCCATTAGGGTAGATCTGAGGTCTCTAAACAGTGCAGCCATTTGGCCCAGCACCCAGAGCACACTGCTTACTCTTCTTCATTCAATCCTTTCCCTCCTTTTCTTTTGTAAGAAGGATTCATCATGATAGATCATTAATGTTATGAAAAAATGTTCTCTTGGAGACGAGCGGGTGTAGCAGGGAGGCAATTAAAATGTTCCGTTGTGCTAAGCGCTGTGCAAACACTGAAACAATGGTCCCTGGCTTGGGGATCTCACCGCTGAGATGCTGCAGACAATAGGAACCTTTCACACCACCTATTCTAGACTATTTGGTGTATCCATTTTAGGTGTGAGTCACAGCCTAAGTTTTCTGTATAGGCCAAGAAATAGATGCTTCCAAGGAGTGACTCAGAGTACCTAAGTTGGATGGCAAAAAAAGTCATATGGTGTTAATATCCCCAGTCAGCACGTGGAGCAGAGTGAGGGAGAAAAAACACCTTTCAACTGATGGACCACTCTCCCTTAGCTTTCCTCATTGCCCACAGGAGGAGAAAGACTTCAGGAGACTGTTCACAGCATCCAAGTCGATCTCACCCTCCTCCTGATGAAAACCATTTATCCTTACTGACAAGCCAGAGGGGAGTCTGGGGATAGTAAGTTCATTAGGCTAAAATAACCTCTCACGACACCCTTGTAGCTAGCAGGAAAAGCAGCATGCAGCTGCCTAACTTTGTCAGGTTGCCCACTAAATTTATGAATGGATATAGATTGGCCAAAAAATTGAGGGAAAGGCAGAAGAATCCACTTACAGGAAAACAAACATCTTCCCACATCTCAGCCAAAGACACATAGGAAAAATAATGAAAAACACGCAACATTTCAATACATTTGACATCTCCTCTCAGACAACTTTGTGATTTATATTTGAAACAGGACACTGCAAAGTCCCAGCCACCACAGTTTAAGCATGAATTTGGTCCGTGCCCTCAGTCTGGCCATCGGGCAGGTGCCCATGAGGAAGACTTCCCAAGCTTTGTGCTGAGTCCCTGCTGCCCTAGGTAACAAACCTTCGGGGAAGGCAATATCTCTTGCCTACCGCAGCTAGAAGAAGCCATTGAGGCTTGAGGCTGCAGGAACCACCTCCCAACAATTCAAGGTCAGCTTGTGCATCACAAAGAATTTATCTTCTACTCCATCTCTCAAGTTGGTCTAACAGTATCTACTTGTTTCCTATTGGCTTTCGTCAACAGATGCTTGCAGAGCACTCAGAGGCCCTCAGATTAAACGTGCTAGTGGAAGAGCAGAGCATTACAAAAGCATGCAGTGCGACCGCTGCCGGGAGCTTCCCTTCCCTCTCCCCGGTGAGCTGCCGTGCGTGGATGCTGCTCCACCACGACCTTCTACAGTGGTGTGGTGGCAGCCCGTTTCTTCACAGGGGCATTGGGGCTGACAATGTGAAGCTCCTTTTTCTCACATAATTGAAAGGAATTTCTGATTATGCACAGGGATGTCAGCGGTGCGAGGAGCTTGGACGCCTTCCAGCCGCAGCCGGATCCAATGACAGCACTGAGATTTCTCCTTTTTTGGCACTCTGCTTGTGAACTTTCTGCTCCCTTCTGGGAGTGATTTCTCAAGATAATATGCTGCTGCTCCAGCTTCTCTCTGATGGCCTAGATTTATAGCTTCTGCAAGGCATGAGAGGGGAAGGGGTGTGGGAGAGGCAGGGAAGATGAAAGTAGAGAGGGAAATTATTTTTTGGTTGGGGTTTTATTATTTTGGTCCCACTCTGCTACAGCGACTGTCTCCAGGCTTTGCACAAAAATAGTCTGTCATTTCCATCTCTGTAATGTTCTTTACTGCCTGCAGTGAAAGGTTGAAAGTACACACGTGTTTTCTGGCCTCCCTCTACTCCAGCCCTTGTGAATATGTGGTATGAAGAGAGCACTACATTTATCTTTGACCTTTTCACCATCTCTTGCATCTGCTAACTGAAAAGAGAGGGAGATGTCCCCAGCCTCCTCTCCCACAGAGCAGACGATGTTGGTGACTTGATTTACTTTATCTCTATCAGTCCCAACTTGCCCCAAATGTTTCCAAATGTCTAATTTATCTAAAGCCTTCATTGCTCTAGCTACACCGGGGGAAAACAAAACAACCGCCCCAAAAACCCCAGCCACTGATTTTCAGAGAAAAATTCCAGATGTTGTGCTCAGAAATTTAGTAACACCACAATTAACTAGGACAAAAATTTCTCTCTCTGGATGTGCTAAATAGCTGAATATCCTCTTTCCCCAGTGACTTCAGGCTATTGAAGATGTTTGTGTAACTTCAAAATTGTATTATCCAAGTATTTCAACCTCCAAGAAGGTGGGACAGTGCTACCATCTCCATTGTATAGGTGAGGTATGAGGAACTGAGGCACAGAACTTACCTAAGGCAGGCCAGGTGAGTTACCTTTTGAACATACCTATTCCTTCCTACTCCTTATAAAGGCAGGTCACTGATGTTTTGTAGGATTACATCCATAGTCCTGTATAGCTGCAGTCTGCTGAGATGAATACCGCTCTTTGAGACTCAGCAAGGTCACCCAGGAAGCTCAGAGCAAAGCAGTGAAATGAACCTTTGTGTTTTACGAATGAGCTGGTGAATAATGTATATACCCCCTTGTGAGGTGTTGGTTCCTGATATGTTCAGATGACATTTCTGGGAAAGGCAGAGGGGATGCTGAGCAGCTCCTGGTGTTGATCTTGGACTGTATTTCAGCTTTGATGTCTTCCTGGCTGCCCTGGGCACACCAAGGCAATTCTGTGGTGCTCACTGGTCTTGGCTACCAGTGTATTTTAGTTCTTTAAGTGGCATCGAGAAAAAGCAATGGTGCTGACAAATCTGCCTGCGCTCAGCTGCACATGTCTTATCATCTTGGGTAGTCAAATTGCCAGTGCTGAGTGCTCATTTCTAGGGCCTGTGGCTCGAATCCTCCCTCTCTAAGGAGAATACATCAGGAGAATGACTTGAAAAACTTGGAAGTTGTCTTATTTCTCTTTATCTTTTGCTGGTTGCATCTGCAAGAGTTTCAAGCTTACTGTCACTATAAGCTTTTTATAATTGTTTCTGGGAATCTCAGGTAACCTGACTCCAGGTACTGAGGTCTAAGGAAAAGCTTTTGCATACAGAGGGATGTAAATCAAATGGGGACTGGGGGGTCTAGACATAGTGCTTTCTTATGAGAACAGCAGGAAATCATCCTACAGGTCAGGACTAAAAAATGTTTGCATAGCTCTTACTGATGCTTTGAGTATTTCAGTACAAAACCTCATGCTCTGTCTGTAACAATACACCCTAATTAAGCGCCACGCAGAATCAGATCAGACTTGTATTCAAAGCAGAAATTAAGTTGACCACTTGGTGCTCCCTGAGCCTGGGTCCGCGGGCAGAGGCTATGATTGAAATGACCTTATATACAATCAGTTACAGGAGTCAAACTCCTCCACCGTAAGGATTGGTCTGGGCTGATGGGAAGCCTTTCGCTTCCTCTCAGAAATCAGAGTGACAAAGACGTGCCGACTGGTTGAGGAAATTATATTTTATTCAGCTTATCAGCATGTGAAAGATAACGGAAATGAACTGCAGAACCAAGTCACAATCTCTTCTGTGACAGCAATTGCAGAGGGGGAGAAGAAATACTGCAGCAGGGATGGTGCTCAGGACTGCCAGCAGGTCCTGTGCTACCACAGACCTCCTACATGACGTTTGCAAGGTTGCTCGGAGCTGTGTGCAGGGGACACAGCAGACCCCATGGCTAGCTCACAGGAAGCAAAGAGCGATTCACATAATGCACTGCCCACTGCTGTCAAACAATCCAAGGAAAACAGCGGCCACAATGCCTGGATTAGGCAAATAACCAAGAGCGCACACTCCCTACAGAGCCTTGTGACAACCTTGCTCTGCTGATGGCATAGGGATCAGGAGACTGGCAGATGGGGAGAGTGGCCCCTCTCAATTGCCCATTAGTGTCTTGAACTGGAAACCACAGAAGTCTGGTTGCTTAAACCAGGTACCTATTGCAGGAAACTCAATGTAGCTTTAAGCATTGTGCTCTTCATTACCTTATCTATAAAATGAGGTTAAGGGCAGTGTCTGGTAGCTGAGGAGGGATGTGAAGGTAGGTGGCAAAAGCTGTGGCGCACTCAGACCCACTGGCCATGGAGATCATCTGTGTTCCCGTTTGACTTTGAGACCCACCAGCCATGTAAAGGGCAAGTTGTGCCCCCGAGGCTCCCATGAGCAGGAAACCCCCACTCACCTGGAGATTTTCTCTGTTGGTGCTTTTTGTGCTCAAAGTGCTTTTGTGCATCAATGTAGGTGAAAAGAGAGAAAAGTTGACCTGACCATGAAGCCACATGACATTTATGGCTGTCATGATGTCTTTGCTATCGAGGGGACATTCTACCTTCTCCCCCCTGCGTAAGTAAGGAGAGACCACACACCTGAAGCAGTAAAACCAAAGGTTCAGGCTTAGTGTGGTCAGAGACTAAATATTTACTAGCTTGGTAGTAAACATTGTACTGGAAAGTAATACTAATAAAAAGGGGGTTTGATGTACGCAGTTCTTATTGGTATATGCATTAAAACATGTGGTGGAATCCAGGGGCATAATAAACTGGCTGATTTAGTTAAACTCAGAAAAGCGTCTGGTGGATTTGCAGAAGAGGATGGGAGCAGAGAAAGGGTACCTGCTTTAACTGCTTCACCACTTGATGCTGCTGCAACACGGCTACAAAAAGGGTGTTTTTATGTAACACTACAAGGCCCCTGAACTAATGGTGTTTCCCAGTAATGCAATTTTTCTCCACTGCCCTACAGACAAGAAACCCCACACACACACCCTCAACATTTTCACTGATATTTTATCACCAGACCTAATTTGATTTAGCAAGTCTGGCCCAGTTATTCCAAGTGCTTACAGATCAGGAAGTCCTTCTGATTAGATAGGCAGTGTTCATAAAATCCAATGTATCGTGCAAATTGCAAACAGGAAAAGATCAGCACAATTTTATTTTACTCCACACTACTGCAGATTTGATTCCAGTCCAGCTCCCTGGGAAAAGGAAGATGGGGGCTGAATCCTCTCTGCAGTCTGTGCAGGACATTGCTGATGTTCACGCTCTTTCTGTTCTACTTTTAACACCTTTCATATATATTTTCTCCCTCCTTGGCACTTTTATACTTGGGATACACATTTGTTTCTCCTCTGAAAGGTGTGTTCAAGTCTTTTTTTTCTCCTGTGTAATAAACTCCCCTGGTTATTTTTATGTTTGAAAAGGAAAAAACAATCTTTGCTGTTTAAGAGAGTTAAAGATTTTCCTTATTTGTATATTTATACGGATTTGGAGCATTTAGGTTCATAACCAAGAAGTTCTGAACTGTCCTAGAGAAAGATGACAGCAGAAGGATTAGATCAAAATTTTCTTGCTGTCTCCATGAGCAAGGCCCTGATTAAAATCATAAGAAACAGCAGCTGTACTTCTCCATTTAGTTTACTTTTGCAGAAATAAAATGCACTCGTTTTCCCCTATGCAAAGTTGTTTGAAGAGCTTAAAGATCCTGGGGCTTGATCAGTGCATATGTTGCACTGGGTTCAGCATATAACCCCATGAACGATGCCTTGACTCAGTTAGGAATTAGGAACTCGTTCAGCTGCCTGATAAATATCATCACTCCAGATTAGGCTAAATACAGCACTCTGCCTTCCCTTAGCAGGAGCCATTGCTAACAATCGTATGTTAGATGAGGCAGCCTGAGGGTTCTTTATATTTAACATCAAAGCAGCGCAAAACAAATGTAATTACAGTCCAATAATGAAATTTGTGTCTGTTGTAAATGTCCTTAGCTACGTAGCAGAAAAATCCAGATACAGATGAGATAAAGCCAGCTCCAAAACGAGTGGTGAAGGAAAGTTGCAATTTATTTTTAATTTGTGGGCAGGGAGATAACAAACAGTATATAAACCCTCCGAAATGTTTGCTTTTTGTTTAAGCCTCGTGGTAAAAATAAGTTTCCATTCATCATTTGAGTGACTCTACAGTATGAAACCAATTGGGAAGCTGTTCTCAGACTCAAGAAATGTGATGTTTTTTGAGTTCAGAGGCAGGGAAAGGCGATCTTCAGTGTTATGCCTTACAGTAATGGCCAGTGAACAAGCGTTTTAAGGACCTAACACAAGAGCACTCTTCATTTTGCCAAGATAACACATATCTAAAGTAAGAAGAGCAGTGGAGAGTGGGAAAGTGACTGGACTCCTCCTTAGAAACCAGGACTTGTTGATTAGTATTTCCTGTCCCACCTTTGGAAATCAACTCTCATCTGTTTGATACAGCCTCAGATCAAGAGCCCAAGAAGTTGGAAACAGGGTATCCTGTTTCCTAATCATTAATGTCCAGTGGGCAAATAGAAAATTAATAAAAAATCTAGTCAGGGCTGCAAACAAACGAATTCTCTGTAATTTTGAACAAATCTACTTTTGTCTAGATCAGGATTGGTGGTGTTTCCCTAAGGAAGTTTAGGAACTATTTATATATTTTGTATCTTAACTACACTTATTTTAATGTACCAAATGCTTCCTCTCTCTACTTTGCAGTGGCAATTGTTTTAATTTAATGACCAGACTTCTGTTCCTTTACTTTTATTGAGTAATGTTACACTTTCAGGAGGGCTTCTTGCAGCAGCAGATGTGAATGTAAGTGAAGGCATTAGTGTGAATAACCAGACTGGCACAGGTCCCTGAGACTACTGAACTGAAAAATATATCATTTACTAGCAAAAAAAAATATAAAAGCCTCTTGAACAAAACTCATCTGCGGTACAATCATTTCCACCAAGTCCTGCAGTGGAGAGAAACAGACTCTGAAGTTTTCCCTAGATGAGATGCAACGTATGGGAAGCCTCCTGAACTCCCCAGTGAGAAAATGTTGAGAGTCCTTACTCTAGCTGATCTCGTGGCTCTGGAGATCGCCTGAATCACAAGGTCAGATAGCTAGTTACATCTTCTTTAAAACTGACAAAACGCATTTTAAACAATGCACTCCAAAAATGAGAAAGTATTTTCCGCCGAGGTGGGTTGCATCATCTCGGCTCTCTGAAGATTAAGGTTTACTGCTTGCTAATGCCACTGGCCAAGGACACATTTTATTGCCTTTGTGTTACTGTATGTCAGTCAGGAATAAATCTCTGCAGAGCTTCTATCTCGCTCTTCAGCCACACATAACCTCATTTATATTCAGCAAACTTTCCTTGCCTTCTCTCTCCCTTGTCTCCCGCCCCCTCTTCCTTCGGAGAAGGCATTTCAATGAAACTGTACGGGCACAATTTAGGACTGAAACGGAGATCTCTATTCAGAGGCTGAACAAATTCTCACCAGCTTCCTTAGACATAGGGCTAAGCTCCTCGATTCCCTTTGCCCCTTTGTCTGCAAGTTTTTCGGAGCCAGACTGCCAAGTTCAAGCAAGGCTCCAAACTCTCCTCTTTCACAGGCCTCCTGATTAGTGGCTTTCTTTTTTCCAAGACTATAGATACAATTATTAGAAATTCCTTTTTTTGTGAACACATTGAATGAAGGTACGAATGGAGATGCTAAGACGAAGAAAGTGAGAAGCTTCATATAACTTCAGCTTCTGTAGTTAATTAGATTTGGATGGCTTCAGAGGAGCAGCTGTATTTTATTATTTTTTTTTAATCGAAGTTACATAAAGGGCTATTCAAGGTATTTTGGGTGGGGAGGGGAGACTGTATAAAATAAGCTGTGAGATGGGATTTGGAAATACACTCTCTCTCCCTCTTCTTTTTTTTTTGGAAACAGTTGTGAGGAGAGTGAAAAGAGAAAAAAAAAGAAAAAGTGTCCCATCACCGAAGGGGGTAATGGAATCACAGGCACTACTGCCGATAACCTGCATCTGAGGCACAGTAAGCAAAATATATAGATTTAAACAGGAATATTTCCTTTTTTTTTTTTTCTTTTCCTCATAGCTAATCTGAAACGCAGAAGTCTCAAATGCATTCCCTTGCACATCCAGAACATGAGATCTCAAACTTTAGAAGGACAAAGATAAAGATAACATTCAACATTTAAAGCATTTATAGTAAGTACCTCCCTTCCTATCTGCCTGAAATCCTTAAGTTGCTAAAAGAAGGCACGGATTTTGAAGGCCAAGGGATGTTTTGCTCTGTTGTTTATTTTTCACCCTGCCCGGTGAAGGGAATGAGACTGGTCAGCTCCTTCTGCTGTTTCATGTCACGCCAGTTTTCTTTTCTTGCACCACACACACAGCAGCTGCCTCTGCAATCCCAGACCAGTCTAGAACCTCAGTCTTAATTTAATTTTTAAGTACATAAAGGAATGGACAGTAGCATTAGGTTTTGCCACTCGTTTTTTTTGTTTTGTTTTGTTTTGTTTTTTCTTTCACCTTAATCTACATGCTAACCCCAAGGCACTTTGGGAAAGTGGCTCTCTTTCACCAAGGGTATTTCGGGAGTTAAATCCTCCAGCTCATGCAGACAGATACCCATTGACTGCAATTTTGCCCGTTTGTCCTCAGCTAAGCTGGTAAGCCTGGTCTAGAGGAGAGACCGTCCATCACTTCAGTCATGCCAACACGTTGCACTGATTTCAGGGTGGTGACAAGATGATCGCGTTGATTATATTGCTAAATCAATCACTGCATTTTAGCCTTCTCACCGAGGTTTCAATAGGGTGAATTGGGACAGAGAATTTGGCTCTTGGTATCCCACCGTCCTATTTATAGAGGTGGAAGGATGAGAAAACACATAATAAAAAGGAATTAATCTATTTTTTGCTGTAAAAATTTTTGCAGTTCAGCAAGAAACACCACTTACAAAATCCCCATCTCCTAAATTCAAGTTCTCCGATATCTAATATTAAACAAATGCTCACAATGGTATTTTTCTGTCAAAGAGAGGCAGTATTTTGGACGTTAGGACTCTAACCAGGAGTACATTGACTTAGAAAATTGTAGGAGAGCATCTCTGAGATCCTTACTTCTCTATCAATATTCTTTTTAAATTGACTGATCTGTGGTGAAGGAGATGGCTTGTCAGCACAACCTATCAGTCTCATTTCCTTCCCTTTCTCCTCTATTTGGAACGGAAAGAGAAGTTTTTATGAATTTAAAGTTATTAAAATACAAACAAATAAAAATAATCTCAATTACCCAAAATGTCTGCAATGATTTGCTTAAGGAAAAACAGAAAGTCGTTGGCATGGCGTGAGGTTTTGAATTGTTATTTTTTTTGAAGTGGAAAAAATCTTATGGAAATGTTGAAATGAAAAATTACTTTAAACTGAAATAAGAAAACATTTAATAAAACATTGCAGGCTTCTGAGTGATTTTTGTCAAATTTGTCAACACATTCTTAAAACATCGTGAAAATAGGAAAAAAAAAAAAGTGTGAAATTTTTTCCAGCTACTTCATATTAGACTCAACTATACCAACCTTTTGTCAGTTCAGAACAGTATAAATACCATCTTTCCTTATGACACTTGAGAAGGAAAAAAAATTAAAAAAAAAGGAAAAAAAGGAAAGAAAATGCTTGATTTGCCCTGTAGATTTAATGGTTGGAGATAAGATGTAGGTGCCTAGACTAGCAATGAACAGCATCGATGCATTTGCAAGAACTCTGACATGAACCTCCTGGGTTCAAGACTGAGCGGATGGTCTAAAAGGAAGAAAAGACTACCAGAAAATGTATGTGCTATCATTCTCAGGAGGCAGGGTAGCAGCACCAGGGAATTGAGGCTGTGGCATTCGGTTTCTGGTTTAGAGATCAGCTTCCAGTGACTAAAACAAGGAAGCCACCTCCAGCACAGTCATGATGCAGAGATGCTCTCTTTCACTGTAAACATCCCAGCTTGGTTGCTAGAGGCTCCAAGTTCTATAAAATCTGAAAAGCAAAATAAATTGTCGTGCCTGGACTTCATCACTGCCACAACTAAACCACTTCCACTATCCAAGATGAACCTTTTTAAACTAGCTCAGTTACTTCTAAACTGTTGTGCAGTTCTACCCTAAGAAAACCCCTCAATTCTCAGTTTGCTGTTACCTTTTACCTTTTTATTAACTGTTCTTTCAGGATAAAGATATATGTTCGTGTTAAGGAAATGTCTGCTGCTGGGAAGAGGAGGAAGGAGAGACAAAGGGTGATGATATGGTTATTAGAAACCAAATGGATTACTCATATGCAAGGGTCTTGGCTAAAAATATTGGTGGAACTTAAAGTATTGGTGTATGATGTAAACCAGATCATTTGAAAGAAATAGAAACATGGCAGAAAAGCTATCATAAGAGTGTTCAAGAACGTGCTCAAAAATAAGGAAATGTCAGCACTTCCCAACGAAAGGAAATGAGTGGTGGGAGCAGAAAGGATTGTTAGTAAATTGTTGAAAAATCACCAGCAGCTTTTTCCTGTGCCTTCAACAGATAAACTCAATAGCAATTCTGGTCCAAATATCTACCCCTTGAATTTAAATTCACTCTTTAAATATTTGTATAATGACTTAAAAATTCCTTTTCTGTAAATAT
Organism: Baryphthengus martii; assembly: GCA_013396935.1. Lineage (NCBI taxonomy): Eukaryota > Metazoa > Chordata > Aves > Coraciiformes > Momotidae > Baryphthengus > Baryphthengus martii. The sequence goes on from VWZK01012666.1 coordinate 20,821, forward strand.
TCCCAACAGGATAAGGTGGATATTGAAATGTTTGCACACAAAAGGTGTAGCCACTGTGAAGGCAAATCCATTTTAGAAGTGTTGAGCAAATATTCAGAGGAAATGAGAGTAAAATGAATAAAAAAGGTTTTAAGAGGGATTGGAAAAGAGGCAGGTGAAGTCATTGTCATAGTGCCATGTCAGATTAGTGCTCTGAAAGGGCTGTAGGTTTCAAAGTGGCTGAGACATTATTTACCCCTGCAATAAAACAAGTATTATTTTTACTCACATTAATCAGTAGACTCGTAAACCCATTAGAGAACATAGTCCATGCATAATAAGAAGGAGAAAAATCAATGAAGAATGGTAAACTAGTAACAATGAGTGAAACTAAACGAGCTTTCTGCAATTTCCTACCCTTTCAAATTGCATTACTTATTAGAACAAACCCTTTAGGGACCTTGCCGTAGACCTGACCGAAATACTGTAGAACAAAGTAGTAACTAAACGGGGCGTCAAAATAAGAGTAACTCAATAATATAATCCTTTATCCAGAGGTCCTAACTACTAATCTGAGTCTATCACTGGGCTGTCTCGTTTCATAGGTTTTTTTCTAAATGTATTCAGATTCAATTATCTTGATTGGAGAGTTACATGGCACTCATCTGGAAGTAACTCTGCTGTAGTCAGAGAACCACAGACTTCTGAAGCAGCTGCCTTGCTCTCTGACTTCAAACTACCAACAGTCTCTTGTGGTCAGCAGATGCCTGAGAAGGAAACCGATGGACTTCAAAAATGACTAGGAAGTGTTCAAGTTAATTATATCCATGACCTCCAAGAGATGGTCTTCGGACCAAGGCAGTGTTTGAAATGGCAGGAAGGACTTGAAGGAGTCGTCACGAAACAGTTGTGGTTGGTGGGGGCTACCATAATTGCTGCACTATCCAGATGCAGAAAGGTCTGAGTTTTGTTGATGTTCATACTATGGATGTACAGAGAAGCTGAGACCAGGAGGAAGGCTTCATTATTTTAGGAAGTATAAGGTCCTGATTAGCCTCTCTGCTTTAAAGCACTTGAGGCCAAACCTTGATCCCTACTACAGTTTCCTTACGCTCCGTGGAAAGGCGTAATTCTGTCCAGAAAGGATCTTAGATCTCCTCACAAAAGTGACTGCAGTTAGGTAGGGGAAAATTGAGAGCTAGGAGACAGAAAAGACCTCACCAGCATTATAAAAACACAGTGCAGCTAATAAATCCAAATAAACTACATTTTCACACCTGCAAACCTGCATGTTTCAATAACTCACGAATGAATAACCGCCTACCCACACATAAACACTGCTCTTATAAAAAACAAAGAACATGTTTTGCAGCATCAGAAAAGGGTGAGGAATAAATTATACATCTCAGCTGTACCACATTGTTATCCCAGATTTTAAATAGTTCTGTGTCCTCTTGTTTCTATTCGATCATAACATTAAGTGATGCAATCACCTTAAGAAAATCTCCTTTAGCAAGGAAAATGTACTTTGAATGTGTTAAGTAATAATGAAATTCAGTTATTGTGATTGTAAATATTCATCTTAAGCGGATGGCTCCTTTCAAAGCTGGATTTGTTGACTGTTCTCAGCACAGAGCTGTCTAATGCTCTCTGTCAAACCCTAATACTTTTTAGATTATTTCCTCTGTCTTGCATTCCAAAAAGTAGTCATACGGGAATAACTCCTGTTTTTGCAGTGTAAACACGATCCGTAAGTCTGCAGTGAGTCACCAGGTCATGACAACACGACCATGACTGTGTGTATGAAGAACAAGTTTGAGAAAGTGGATCTTAAGAGTCGCTGATGGTTCATTGTGTGTCTGAGGAGAGAATCACGCACAGCTTCTGCACAACAGAAAAGACAGGCAGAGCCAGGGTGTATGATAGCATGGTTATGGGTGAACCCCACTCACACAGGTCTCTCCATAGCATGGCTTGTGGATGCACAGAAGCAAAAAAAGTAAGATAGAGTTTTTACTTCCAGAAACAGCTTAGCATCGACCAACCTATAATGCAGCTAAGGGCACGGCACGGTCTTCAGAGAGCCGTGAGGGAGGAGAAAATTGTAACGTCTTACTGGAGGGACACCTTTGTTAGTGCTTGGCCACGTAATCCAGATTATTATATTCAAAATAAATAACAAATATCCAAAATACTTAGGAGACAACTCCCCCCAACCCAATTCTGCAAGACAATCCAGATATATGATGTGTATAGTCCAGCAGAATGACATTGGCGTAAGAAAAATAAAATATCTTACAAGAATTGATGTGCAGAGTGGTGAGTCAAGCCTATGAATACAAATGGTGAAAAATAGCCCTTTCCCCTTCTCCTTTCCAGTGAACCAGAGGTGGAAAGCGAATCCTCCCTGCTCCCACAAAAAAAGTACTAACAGTTGGAGAAGAGAGTCCTTGCCATCTTCCAGGGACAAAAAAAAATAAATGTTGATAGGACAGTTTAGATGGCAGGTTTCAGTGAAACAGAGACATTATGCTGGAGGGATCGCTTATATTGCTTTTGATTATGGATTTTTAACTGGCCCGGATAGAAGTAGTACTTAGAGAGCCTAGATGTGGTAACGGTGGTTCTGACCCTTAGGAGGACACTCAAAAATGATCTTCAAAGAAATCCCTTTGATTTTACCAGTATACTAAGGCAATAGATAAGTAGATGAATAAATTAATAGAGAAGATAGAACTGAAATCAGAAAATGCTTTGAAGATCACCCCATCACCTTTCCCATGCAGAATCAGAATTCAAAATTCTTCTTTCCACTCACTTTTATGAGGAGAACCAAGGCTTTCTCTAACAGAGAAACTTCCTTTGGAGTCTATTCCAGGTTTTGAACAAGGTTTTCGTTAGGATTTTCCTCCTAATATTTTCCTTTGCTTAATTTCATTCCGTTATATCTAATTATGTTCCCCTGAACAGCTTGAAACTATTCTTATCCCTCCCTTCAGTTTCTTACAACTATCTTGTTCCCTGTCTTTATTTGCCAAGTAATAGTTATTTAGTTGTTTTAACCTTCTGTTCCATCAACTTGGCTTTCCTGTTATCCAAAGGCCCTACAACACCTTACTTAATAGGAAAGAAAGGTTTGGAATGACTCATAGTACAGTAAGCTTAACAGGTTAGGTTTGCAAAACATTTGTCTCCTCCTTGCAATCATAGTCACAAGTTTTCCACCACATTCGAAACTCCTCGCTCCCACTATTCTGTGGATGGTTATCAAAGAGATTTGACCTTTTAATAATTTCATAGTTGTTGTACAAGTGTGCTGCTGCTGACACTTACTGACTTCAAGTATTTATTACCTTTCTTCTTCCACTACATGAGAGAAAAACACAAAATAGCTGTCTTATTGTCCCACGCTGATGATGTCATCTGAAGTTTCTTGACCAAGACTTCGGAATGCCAATTGAGGAAAAGACGATCTGAGGCTAACTGTAAGACCAGACTTACTGGATGACTTCTATAACTAAATATTTGTGGCACAGCTGGTAGACTACTGGTTTTCAAACATTTCTGAAGTTCTCCCAAAGAGACAATTTTACAGAACAGAGGGAATAACAGTTTGATCAAGACAGTGTGAACTAAATCACTAAGATTTGAGTCAATACAAATGTTCTGTCCTCCTCAGATTCGTGTTTTTACCAATTACAAAACCCTGGTCAATTAAACCTCAACTCATCTCATCTAAAGACAGCCGTGCAGAAGACAAGCACGCAGACTAACCTTGTTACTCTACAGGCATCTCTAGAAAGGGGTGTATTTCACCAATCTTTGATATTGATCTTGATATATAACGTGATGCTAGAGCATATTTTCATGATTTACCAGTAACATGAAAACAAAAAGTACTTTGGACAAAAGAATCTTTAGAAACAACTCAGCAGGCTGTAATACTCTCAAAACCCCAGGGTGTTTCATGAGCAGTGGCATTAATGAAATCTTTTTCCTAAACAGTTTGGGTGGCTTATTCTCCTAGCTTCCTCTCTTGTCCTTCACCCCATATCCCATATAATGAAAAGCCATGATGTCTTCTGTCCCCTCTTATGTCCCACAGCTGTTTCCTGGGAAAGGGCTGCCTGTGTGCTGCCAGAGATGTGGGAATGTGCTCCCCCGACTGCTCTGTACCCAGGCTGGATAGATACCTACTCACACAGCAGTCTTTTTCTTTGTCTGAGTATTGGATTTCCTCTTCTGGACAGCTGCCAATCTCATGTACCACTTAGAAATGTAACATCACCAGGATGTTAGAGCAACAACTCATCGTCAAGCCTGACTGAAACAGGCCAAGAGATCCAGGGACAAACAATAATACGATTGCAGAAACAATTTTTCCCTTCAGAAACTCAGCTAAAGAAAGAACAAATCCTTTGGACAGAATTAAATCATAACATTTACTTTTATTTTAATTTTATAAGGGACTTGCTATCATTTTCCTCCTCGCTGCCATGAAAATTGAGAAACTGGGAACCCAGTTATGAAGAATAGATGGAAAAGAATGATAGCGAGGAATTTTAATTGGATGGAAAAGACATCGAACGCATGTACACTAGATAGATGCTTCAAAATCTCAAGCACTGTGAGCGTACAGGCAAAGGTCACGGTAGAAAGGGATATGAGGTGAGTTAAACACAGAAACAGCGAACCACCACTCTGGTTTTCAATCAGCAGGGCCAGTAAGAGCTGCTGGGCATTTGGTGCAGTTGATGACTTTGAGACGTACCAAGTAGCGACACCGACACTTAGAATGTGACCAAAACAATATTGTTCATCTCTTTTGTCAGCTTTGTTTGAAGTGTGAAAACCCTCAGCAGCAGGTACCAAGGATTTGGTAACCTTTTATTTTCAGGGATTACTATAAAGGAAAGGACATGTTGTTCAGTGCTCTGCTCTGAATAACTTTTGCCGTGGGGGTTATTATTATTGTGATTATTATTTCTGTAAACCGTTACAGTAGAGAAAAAGCAGAGGTAGCCTGCTCTTTCACGTGCAGCATGATGACCCAAAGTCCTCTTGACAGCCTAAATGAGAAAAGTTTGAGGTGTTTGGCTTGCAGTATGAGTTGAAATTTGCAGAACTTTCCTGCTAAGAATGGCAAGCAGCAGTCATTTAATCCCTGCCAAGGTAAGCAAAATGGGTTTCCACACAGGAAGGCTTAAAATTCAAATCCAGCTGAGCCTGAGCATTCCTCAAAACAGTTTGGTAAACTTTATCTCCTGGTATCTCCAGGCCCATGGGGTGTCGGCATTTAAATTACAGAGCAAACCCAACGGTAAAACCCCCACTGATTTCAAAGATGTCGTTTTTTCACTCATCAGAATGAGATCATCTATCAAACCTCCTTGTTCGGCCCCTGCGAATACAGGAGTGTGCCACCTGATGTGTCCAAATACAACCCAGGCTGAGGTGCGTGGGTTTGATCCTTTTCTTTGAGAGTGCAGCCCAGCATCTGGCAAAACTTTGAAGTTTGGATATGCACCATGAATGAAATTCCTTTGCTGTTGTTTGCGTGGAAGCTGTTTATCTTTTAAATGATGCAATTTCTCACACCCGTAATTGCAAAGCAAGCTCACACCTGACGCTACAGCTTCTGTTAATGTATCTAAAGAAGTTTTGGAAGGTTTAGGAAGGTTTGGGAAAGATTGGTAAGGGAAAGTTTGGTAA
>VWZK01012673.1:0-23963 GCA_013396935.1 Baryphthengus martii
TGAGCCTCGTGATCCCTCAGCTTTATACCAAGTATGATGCGTATGGGATAGAACACCTCACTGGTCAGTTTAGGGTCACCTGTCCTGTCCACTCCTCCCTACAGGTGCAGTCTTTTACTTTCTGCACCCCCAACTTAGTACACAAGATTTAACAGTGACCTTGGTCTGCACACCAACTCTAAACATTGAGCATTATCACTTCTAGAAGCAGACACTGCCTGCAAAAATATGTCATTACCCCCATAAAGTGCAGTTAGAAGAGACTTCGCTGAAAAGTTCATCTGTGCAGAGTTATTCTCTTCTAACTCAAATCAGGATACAGCTATAACATGGAATGCATGACATTCTGACCACTGCCTGTATGCGTATGCTTTAGGATCTACTAAATTGCTGAGCAGTGTTACCAGCTTGCAATTTTTATCGAGTATCGTAAGAGTAAATCTGACCAAAGTTTTTCAGATTTGACTCTGCTTCACTTCATAACCATACAGCCAGTAAGGCTCTGCTCAGTTTTCTGCTGTAGATTCTCTAGACTTACCAGTAAAGACTTTCAACTAGTGTGCAAGTCACAACTGTGTTCACAAATCCATATCTAAAAAATCCCCACCATATCTCAGTATCGTTCTGGCATAAGGCAAAAAAAAACCCTGCAAATACTGAGTAAATAATTTTCCCTCTAAGACATGAATGTTGTGGAATATACTTGCATGTTCTTTGCAGCTCCTGTTTGATAGTTTATCCTTTTCAGGAAATTTTTGTCTTCAGAAATGCTTTTTTTCTTGCCTTACTGTGTAGTTGCAGTTTTGACTGTTTCACTTTATATGCCTCTTTTGTTAACATTTTTAATTTTCTAGGTACGGAATCCGCCCTGAAAATGTGATTATATATGGCCAGAGTATAGGAACAGTACCATCTGTGGATCTTGCCGCTAGGTATGAAAGCGCTGCTGTAATTCTTCATTCTCCACTGACCTCAGGAATGCGAGTAGCTTTTCCTGATACAAAGAAGACCTACTGCTTTGATGCATTCCCAAAGTAAGTCATAGGATTTTTTTATTATGTATGCATTTTTCTGTATTACAGAAGTTTTAGGTGAGGGAGAAAAGTAATATGGCAAATTCTCTGAAATTCCTTTCAAAGGTTTAAAAAATCAGTTGGATTAAAATCAGAGTTAATAACAAGGAGGAACACTTGATTTGAAGGAGTTTACAGAACTTCATACATCTACTATGTTTTTCATGTCTAATCGTTTTAGTGGATGTCTTTTAAAGAAGTTATTTTTCCTATATGTAGTCTGTAATACCACTAATTTTAGCAAACAGTTCTAGTCCAATGAATTGTTAATCTGAGTAACTGTGAACATAATCTTTTGCATATGTTTCTGTAAGTAGCAGAAGCTGGAAAACTAAAGTATACCTTAAGAAATTTCCTGTCATGTATTTCAGAGCAATGCCACTGGTTGTCCATTAGAAACTGTTACACATGCCTCAAAAAAAATTACTTACATTTTGATCATCAAACTTAAAAAGACTTTCTTTCCCCATAGACAATCAACCTTTAATTGCTAAATGTAAAGAATTTTGCTTCTGACAAGCACTTACCAAAAAACTCTGAAATAATATTTTCATCAGTCCATTGGCTTTGATATTTTTGAAGTGAACATGGTAATGAATACCACTTTTGGATGGATTATTCTGTTATTCGATCCTAATAGTTTCCAGCCAATGTTTTTGATTTCTGCATGGCTTTACATGAGCTACTGTAATGACTTCCAGGGAGTTGATAAGATCTAATTTTCTAATGATTTAAACAACTTCAGAATTAAATCATTAAAACTAAAATTTGTAATTTAAGTCTGGTCCTTCAAAAAGATTTAATAAAGCCCACTGTGTTCATAGATACAATCTTTTTCTTACAGCATTGATAAAATTTCTAAAATAACATCTCCTGTGTTAATAATCCATGGGACTGAAGACGAAGTAATTGACTTTTCACATGGCTTAGCATTATTTGAGCGTTGCCAGAGACCTGTAGAGCCCCTGTGGGTAGAAGGAGCGGGCCATAATGATGTGGAACTCTACGGACAGTACCTTGAAAGATTGAAACAGTTTGTGTCACATGAACTGGTAAACTTGTAATTTTCTTTGTATATTTATATGCTTTTTCATTTCACTGCAGAACTGCACACCTTGATAAATACATAACATAAAACCTGAAGATTGTGTTTTCAAATTATCTTGGTTGCCTTCATTAAATGTACAGGTAATGATTTGTCAACATAATTAATGAAGGTTTTAATGCCAGTATTATAAACTGGAATTACATGATCATGCAGTCAAGCTTCGCAGTTCATATTACTTTGTGTAAGTTTTTTTTTTTGTTATTAGATATACAAAAAAAAATAATGGGGATTACTGTATGAAATTTCAATTATATGAAATCAAATGCTGTAAAGTGTTGCCAAATGCTTTAGCATATCAAAACCGAGTTTATAAATATTTTTTAAGCATCTCAAAATGTACTGTGACTTACTCTGTTGCACAAATGTAAATTAAAAAACAAGTCTCCTCAGCAGGTGTTCTGTAAAAATGTAATAGCCATGAAATTTGAGCAAGTACTAATGTATGTAATAAGAATAGTCAGTCACTGGAAATGACCCATGCCCTGTTATAGGGGAAGGGGGTCCAAATAGATCTCTCTTTTCATATTTTTCATATCTTCTCTGCTTAGTTTTATTTTAGTTATTTTGTTCTTGTGTTATCCCTTACCTTTCAGGTTAAACAAATTCAGCCACTCATCTTCTCAGCAGTCCTAATCTTGCCAAAATAATGCCACAAGTTATCATTGTTGTAATGTAAATATCATTCTCATGATTGCTATGAGGTCACTAAATACTACTTCAAAACCAGTAAGACTTTTAGGACCTAAGAGGTTTTGTGGACAACGTAGTTTTAAACATTGATTGTGTAGGGATGCAATATTTCATCAGAAAAAAAACCTAGGAAGTTTATCCAACTTTGTAATAAATTGCAAGCTCACAGTTCTCTGATCAGGCTTACTTTTGGGTGTTTAATGTAAAAGCTTACTGGTTTTTAAGTATTGTATGGGGAAATTTTACTAATCGCACATGGATGGGTGGGGAAGGGGCAAGAAGAGAATGTTGACATTTTTCTATTAACTCGTAGTAAAATAAATTTCAAGTTGCCTTTCCCTTGAATGCATTCTGTGTGAATAAAACTATGAAAAATAAACTTAACTATATGTAGCCTATTTGTTAACAAACTAATATTAAAACAATATACACTGTGCTTCTGATTTTAAGGCCTTACGTAGCTTAATTGTTTGGATTGTTTTTTGTGATTGAGACTCTTGTATACTTAAATGTAGCTTCAAGTATTGTGAAAACTTTGGTTAAGATGTGTTGATTAACAGTAAAAAAATATATTCCACACCCTTACTGTTCTTTTCTTTTTTAAAAAGACAAAATAGCAACAGTTACTTAAAATATGAAAATAGTAAGCAACTCCACAGTTACTCTAGGAAAGGTGAGAACTAAAACAGTAATGCTTTCTTATGAACTGTCTGGCACATTGTCTCAGCATACAGATTTTCTCCTGCAGGACTACTTAGAAACATTTTTCTGTAATGAATTCAAATCTACCTTTCTTTGACACTATCAGTACTTAATTGCCTTTTGCTTTGTGGTTTGTTAGTTGACTGAAAAGAAATTTGAATTTGTTCTCAAGCAACTGAGTTCTTGCTTGACTTTTTTGATATGATGTGTGCTTCAGTGTGTTCTGAACTTCACATTAGTGTTCAGGAACAGTAATATCAGACTTAAAGATTTTCATCCTAATCCAAGATTTTGCAATGGGAAGTGTGCTTGAGTAGATATGTAACTCACCTTTATTACATCATACTGTATATCAGTTTGAGTTTTCCCACTACCTTCCAGCTTCTACCTGATTTAGATGGAAGCCTTTGCCTTTCGGTGTTAAAGTGCCTTCTTTGTGAAGAATGAAGTTTCTTTTGAGAGTCTTCTTCAGAATTTTGCAAATAGAGTGTTGAACTGCAGTGGTAAGTGATTGATTGGCTGATAGTACAGGAAATTGCAGACAAATGATCAAGTGTCACCATCACAAGAACTCTTCTGATTGTGTTAAGAAATACTATGGCATTCGGTAATTGAAAAGACAGAAAAGGTGACCTATTAGTTTTGCTGCTTCTGTTTCTGTGTTTTGTTGAGGCAGAACAAAAGGCCTGACTAACAGTGTTTTGTCTTCGGGAGATGCAGCTGTGCTGAATTACGCTGGTGAGTAAATGTTCTGGTATCTTTGGGACCACTTATGCATGGTTAATTATAGCCAGCTTGTTCTGATTTCGGTATTTTACACTGAGATTTTTCAGACGAGTTGTTTACTGAAGGAATTAAAATTGGTTTTAGGCACAGCCTAGCTTGTTTTGAGAATCACCCTAGGGCAATAAACTTGTTACCAACATAAAGGAACTCTAAGATACTGAAGCTAGAAGGAAAACATTTGACATGATGGTTGTCTTGTCCTTAAACCATCGTTCTGGTGAAATTCACAATGGGCTGTTGTTTTATGTTATGAATTCAGCTATCTCATGATAAATAAGCATTCATTAACAAGACAATGTCTGTATTTTAGGGAAAAAGAAAAGGGCATTTTGTGAACCACCCGGTCTCATTCCTTTTCTTCTTCAAGAGACAAATGTTTGACAGTAAACTGTCTTTCAGTTCTGGAAACCTTGGCAAATCAACTTTAAAGACAACTTCATTTATGTGAAGTATGACATTACCTTCTAAAATTGAGGTCTTTAGGGACGTGTTTTGCTGTCTCCAATTCCCAGCTACACGGGAGAAAAATTAAAAACTTTCCCTCTCTAGTGTCTACTCTTGGCAGCAAAAAATTCCAATGAACGTATGTTTGCTCTAGCTGCTCTCTGTGTCTGATTTCAAAATTGCTTTCTTTTTCAAGCTTTGTTTTGGTGGGGGAAAAAAAAAAAATTGCTTGTTTACTTTTGGGCTCTATTTATTGGGTAACATTGTGCAGCAAGTCTATCTACTGGGTACCTCTCATTGTGGAATATTCCAGGTTTGCAGAGTCACAGAATTGTCTCAGTGGGAACAGACCTCCAAGATCACCACAATTTTACAGATACAATTTTTTCTCGCTACACAGTAGATATTTTTAATATTTTCAAGACAAAAATAAGGAAAATAGAACCAGCAGAAAAAGCACTCTGTGTAAGTGTGAGCCAGCAAAGACAACTACAAACATCCTGGGCTGCATTAGGCAGACACTTACCAGCAGGTCAAGGAAGGTGATCCTTCCCCTCAACTCAGCACTGTGAGCAGAGACATACCTGGAGTGCTGGGTCCAGTTCTGGGCTATCCAGTGTAAGGAAGATATGAATGTATTAGAGCAAATCCAGCACAGTGTGGCAGGTATGGTTCAGGGGCAGGAGCATCGTAGGAAGAGAGGCTGAGAGCGCTGGGGAGAAGAAAAGGTTTGGGAGGATCTTAACTCTGTGTGTGAAAATCTGAGGTGGGGAGGAAGGGGAAAGAGCTAATGAACAAGAGGCAATGAGCTCACTGAAAAAAAACCAGGAAATCTGGTTGCAATACCAGGAAAAAAACACTTTTTTTTCTTTGAGGGTGATCAAACATGGAACTGACTATGGAGGTCCTATCTTTACAGGTATTTGCAACCCAGCTGAGCCAGCCCTGAGCAGCCTGCTGTAGCTAACCCTTTTCTGAATGCAAAAGTTGCACTAGACATCCTCAGAGGTCCCTTTCAACCCCAACCATACTGTGGTTTTGTGAAGTATAGCGTACGAATCTTTCAGATGATTTGAACTACGCATTTGTGTGCCATCATCATACACCAGCTCAGAAGTGCAGACTGTTAAGTTACAAGAATTTTCTTAATTGAACACTGCCTACTTTTGGCATTTAGTTTTCAGCAACAGAAATCAACAAAAAGACTGCTGTGGGAAAAAGGTGTTTGTCTCTTAACCCTGAGACCGTTACTGTTTGATGTGCCGACTCTTAATACCAAAATTTATACCACAGACAGTGCCAGCAGAGATCACATTGCTACCCTACTGCAAAAGGAAGTTTGAAAAGCTAGATGCAAAGTATAGGGATGCTATCCTGAAAAGAGAAAAAGTGCTTGAAAGATGCCTTAAACATTCTAAAGATGGCAACAGTTGCATTCACAACTGCTATTATCCCAAGTGCTTGGCAAGCTGCAGAGAAGACTGAATGGAGATAGGGTTGTTTTGGGTTGATTTAATAACATCCGTTAGTAAAGCTGCTTCTCCTTCAATAGCGTTTGTAAAACAAAACAAAAAAGTTGTTTATATTCTCATTGGGGGAATAAAAAGTTTTTGTGAGCTACTAACTGTGAATCAGGCTTGTTTGCCTTCACTTAAATAGTTCAGGTAACATTTGACTCTTTCCAATTATTGAGAGTTAGTAAACTCATTGAGCTCAAGTATCAGGAGATTGGAATTCCAACATGAAATAGCCTTAGAACTCTTAACTCCAGGACCAATTTGCGTTGAGAGAATATTACTTGTAATTAACAGAAAGAAACAATGTTTCCCAGTGAAGAAATTTTATTGTCTGGTAATAATAAATTCTACGTTATACCTTCTTCCTTTCTTTTTATTTGTTTTTTTTTTTTCTTTTCTTTATTTCTCAGGGAAGACCTCTTGCTTTTTCTTTCTGTAAAAGGAAGTAAAATTCTAGCATATTTCTGGCAAAATGGCAAGGAAAATCTTATAAGGAGGAGGATAGTGTAAATAAAATATTCTTAAAAATTGACTACTCTGCTGGCAGAGTATCTCAGCATCAGCTTTTCCCTACAGGTATTAGTAAGATAACTTAGTCTAATAATCTATTTCAAAATGATCAGAAAGCCTTAAAAGTTTTGTTGCTTAGAAGATGTTTTGTGATTGGTAAATGAGGCATCATACAAATGGTTGTAATTTTAACACTTTGTTTTCAAATTGGCTTTGTTTTGTTACTTATAAAGGGCAAGTAATTTTCTAACCTTCAGCACTGAAGAAAAGACATGGAAGAGAGATCATGGAAGATAAGATAGTCATTTACCTTCCTATTATACTAGATGCTATGCACATCCCAAGTAGGTAGCTGTGCCCTGTCTCCTACAGCCTAGGATATACCCATATGAATGGAATCAGGCTCTCCTGTAGGAATTTTTTTTTTTTTTTTTTTTTTTGGTCTTACAAAAGCACAAAGCCAGAAACACTTGCCCGAAGTTTTGTTCTAGAGTCAAGTAAATAGTGACTTTACTATGATATAATTCTGTTTTAGAACAATAAAGATCCAAATAAGCCTTACCCTAGAATAGCATTTTAAGTAATTTAGTCAGTAACTCATATAGTACCTCCAGGACATAAAATGGCAGTGCAGTCTGTCTTAAGCATCATAATCATTGCAAAGGTCCTAGACTGAGCAAGTCATCTGCTTTTAAAGATCATACAGTCTAAGTACACTTTAAATGGGTTGTAAGCCACCCTAAGGAGAATAAAGAGAGCATGGACTCAAAATCACCATAAGTACTGCACACTAATCAAAACAGGAAGAGAGCAGTTTCAAATGTCTTCCTTGGATGGTGCTATTTTGTTATGTTAATGGAAATGTCTTAATTCATTAGAAGCACATTCACAAAAGATTTAGGTAATGAAATCTAAGTGCTGACAAGAGGGATTTTCAGACCTCTGCTACCACAGATGGCATGTGATGATGCTAAGTATACAGTTTACTTATTATTTGGCCAACCCTTTTGTAGCATGCTGTAGAAAAGGGCTAAGTATTGCATGGTTTGGTTACCAGAGTTCTGTTGTGTTGATTAGAGTGGAACATCTCACTCATGAGGAAAGGCTGAGAGACCTGGGGCTGTTTAGTCTGGAGAAGAGAAGACTGAGAGGGGATCTTATAATTGTTGACAAATATCTGAAGGGTAGGTGTCAAGTATAAAGGGCCCAGTGAAAAGACGAGGGACAATGGGCACGAACTGAAACATAGGAAGTTCCTCCTCAACATGAGGAAAATCTTTACTGTGAGAGTGACAGAGCACTGGAATAGGCTGCCCAGAGAGGTTGTAGAATCTCGTTTTTAGAGACTTTAAAAACCCACCTGGATATGTTACTGTGTGGCCTGCCCTGGGTGATCCTGCTCTGGTAGGGGGCTTGGACTCAATGATCTCCAGAGAACCCTTCCAAGCCCTACCATTCTATGATTTATAATTGGTAACAAGCTTAAGTGAAAGCTACTATCTGTCAGTGGCCACTCAAGTGGTGTAGCACAGACCACGTGCTTGGAGCAAGAATGGGAGGGTAGGCAAAGGATACAGTCTGGAAGTGTATGAGTACCAGTTCTTCTGTAGTCAGAACCCCGTGCTCTCTCTTAGCCTGTCATAACAAATGTATAGTAGATAACTTGTCATTGTGTTATTTATGATTCCTAAACTAAAAGAGTTAGTGTCATTCTAAAAGTTAGGATGATACATAGGCTGTATATTATGTGTTTCCCTGTAGTCGCAAAGGCCAGTGTTCTGTTTTGCAGAAAGGTTGAGGTTCACTTGTCAGGAGCTAGAACTTTTTCAGAGACATGGAGTATCAGAAGGCATGATAAAGCCATGAGGACTGGCAGCTCTGAATATGCAGTCCTGGAGACACTTCCAGAATAGCACAGATAAGGTGAATGTTAAATCTAAGCCATGATATTTCAGACCATGCTGTTACAATGTGTAATTGTCATGCTGGATTTTCACTTAGTTACAGTAAGGAGGTGCATGCTACATAAGGCATTGTTCATAATTAACAAAATCACTTTGTGCTTGCCTATGGCTCTCTGATCTGCGACATTTATACTTGTTTTCTACAGAAATTTGCATTAAGAGATGTGTTTATATGGTTATTTGGGGAATAACTACTCTAAAAACCAAGCAAATATGAACAACAGTGTTCATGTGTGAAGAAAGTATTATGAATTATTTCTTATTATTACTTTGTCAGTGTTCAACAGCTCTTCTGGGCTAAGTTGTCTCTTTCTATGTGTGGCATGTAAGGACTTGGCCACCTGTGAAAATGTATGTCTTTAATGGTAATTTTGATGTTGTTTTATTTAAACTTTATCGCTTGTTCTGAATTGTAATTAGTACTGTGTGATTTCATTGGCAATTGGATTTTGTAAGTAACCAAAAATCACTAAGGTGGTTAAGATGTGTGTTTGTTTAACTATTTGATTAGTATTTTTAAATATACATGTTTCCTTGTATTACAGTGCATGGAAAAGTTTGTTAGCTATATAGCTGGTCTTGTATAATTCTATAGTTTTATTGAAGCCAGTCATGTGATCATTTATGATAGCCAAGGATTTGATTCTTACAGTGAATTGTTTAACTGGCTGCAGTGCATTTCTGTGCTTCACTCTCATGGTTCGTGGGGGTTTTTTCCTGTTATATAGGTCTAATTAAAGAAGCAATTTGGTTATGATGATGGGAGCTGATCCACTCTCTCAGACTTCCATGAAACATATAGACATCTGTTTCCACAACTAAATTTTATATTATTGCCCCTTTCTGCACTGTGTAGACTGTGAGCAGAGCAATAGGGCATGGATGCACAATAAAGTTTTTACTTAAACAAATGTCTGAATTTCTTCTATGTTAATTTTTGTGCAATAACTCTCTGACCATACCCAGAATAAGCGCAGGATTACTGAATGCTGCTTCTTTATTTTAGATGTGTCACACATATATAGAATCATAGAATCATTCATTCAGGTTGGAAAAGACCATTGGGATCATTGAGTCCAACCGTCAGCCCTACTCTACAAAGTTCTCCCCTACACCATATCCTCCAACACCTCATCCAAACGACCCCTAAACACATCCAGGGATGGTGACTCAACCACATCTCTGGGCAGCCTGTTCCAGTGTCTGACTACTCTTTCTGTGAAAAAATTTTTCCTAATGTCCAGTCTAAACCTACCCTGTTGCAGTTTGAAGCCATTCCTCCTTGTTCTATCGTTAATTACCTGTGAGAAGAGACCAGCACCAACCTCTCCACAATGTCTTTTCAGGTAGTTGTAGAGAGTGATGAGGTCTCCCCTTAACCTTCTCTTCCTCAAACTAAACAGTCCCAGCTCCTTCAATCGCTCTTCATAAGATTTACTCTCCAGGCCCTTCACCAGCTTCGTTGTCCTCCTCTGCACTCGCTCCAGCACCTCGATATCTCTCTTGTATTGAGGTGCCCAAAACTGAACGCAATACTCAAGGTGTGGCCTCACCAGTGCTGAGTACAGGGGGACAATCACCTCCCTACTTCTGGTCACACTATTTCTAATACAAGCCAGAATGCCATTGGCTTTCTTGGCCACCTGGGCACACTGCCAGCTCGTATTCAACCACTTGTAAATTAGAATCCCCAGATCCTTTTCTTCCAGGCAGCTCTCCAGCCACACTTCCCCAAGCCTGTAGCCATGCATGGGGTGGTTGTGGCCCAAGTGCAGGACCTGGCACTTGGCCTTGTTGAAGCTCATCATGGGCTAGAATATGCAAACAGATAAGCAACTAATGCACAGTAAATGCTTTTCTTGCAGTAAATTTTCTAAAAAAGTGCCCTAGTGTGTCAGGTGAGTTGTGTATCTATCCCAGTGTTCTGTCTGCAACAGTGATAGTCAGAGATGCTTTAGGAAGAGCTTGCAGACCTGGCTGCTCTCTGCTGTCACATCTTCTCATACTCCACTGGCATGCTAAATTACAGAACTGGAAATGTTAAAGGGTACATCCAAACCTATGCCCTTTAATATCTGTTTATTTCTTGTACATAAATTTGTTTATCCCCTTTTTGAACTTCTTGATACTATTGTTCAGTGGCTGCAAATTCAAGACTTTTGTTACTCATTCTGAAAGTACTTTCTTTGTTTTAAACCCATCTAAAGTATTTTACTCCTAAATGAGTGTCGTCCATTTCATGCTTGCAGGTTTTGGTGAACAGTTCTGGAGTAATTTTATCTATCTTACCGCTAGCAGATTTCACTCCATTTTTTTTTTTGTAAAGCAAGTGCTCTCTCTCCTTAATTAATTTAGTTGTCCTCTGCTATATCCTGTGTGAAAAGCGGTAATTAGAGTTCACAAAGAAACTGTGTTATTGAAAATACGTGCACATAGTTTCAAATAATCTGAAAGAGAGAAGACTCAGAGTATATATAAAATTTAGCACTTGTTATACATTATGGATCAATACATCTATAAACATTTTTTATTGACTTTTGAAACCATTAATGTAGAAAAGGAGATTACATTTATGGAGTGTGCATACTGATATTGTTTCTTCAATGGAATCATTCATTAAAAACATTGTTAGACGGAAGTAAGTCAAAAAAAGGAAAACTCTCTTGAAAGCACTTAGATTTTTTTTTGACACAGTTAAAGCAGTAAAACTATCTATTAGCTTATATTTGAGCACTAATTTAAATATTCATCTTTAACTTGTTGATAAAGTTATCTGATGTGTACTATAGTAGTTTGATGTGATATTTTTGACCAAATCTGCATATTCATTGATAATTCCTGTAGTGACTCTTTCTTTTTACTTTAGGAATTTTTTCTATGAAAAAGAAATATCAAGTGCATTAGTATGTATATTACAATTTTTTTGGCTTACGCATCACTGTAACTGATAATTTCTAATACCATTGTGTATGTTGAAACACCTAAGATAGTAACTTTTTGAAAACAGCCGCATCAGGGAATCAACCAAAAATCTGACTTCAAAGACTTTTGGCCACAAAGTCACATGTTGCCAGGCTGCTTATTGTAATGGTTGCTGCTGTAACAATACTTGAATTAATGTACTCTGGAATGTAATTGCCACCCGTGAATATAGGAGTTTTTCCTTGAATTTAAATGGTTTCATTCTTTAGCTACAGCTCTAAGATGCATGCACGCCTGTTTCTCACTGCAGATTCTTTCCTGCTCACTTTTTTCACCCTTTCACTCTCTCTCTCTACCCCTGTGCTAGTCTCAAGTACTTCACAAGCCAGTACATCCTCCCAGAAATCAATCTTCCAACCTACTGCCAGAAGTGGATGAAGCTCCACTGGCTGCATGCCATACTCTGCATTTCAGTGGTGTAACGGACCTCAGACAGGAAGGGACTTAATGCAGCTATTCCTGCTTTCCTAAGGGGAAGTTTGTTGCCAAGGGAAAGGGTAGCCGGAAGGCTAAGGGAAACGGAACACTACAAAGGCGTGTCACTCCTCCCAAGTATTTCTCTTCCATCTTTTTATGGGAAAAGAAAATAACAGGAAAGAGAGGATGTGGAAAGTATGAAATCCCAATGAGGAAAAAAGAAAAAAGGTTGAAGTTGGAGAGTGGTGGAAGGAAATAGACAATGAGGAGGTCTGAGAATGGGTCTGCAAATCAGATAAAAGGAGCTTATGCTTTAGTGGAGGAGGGCAAAAAAATTGGAATGAGACAGAAAAAGGGGATTACAGCAGAACTAAGGAAAATGAGATAAAGGAAAAACAAAAAAAAAACCAAAAGTAGCTAAGTTTTTGGCTTTATAAAATACAACATTGTTAAAAGAAAAATGTAACTAATCCAAGCGGGAGTGGAGAAATTAATAGATGGGGAAGAAGGAAAATAGAAAATTGAAAGGAAGTAAAAGGGAGAGAAGGGGAGGAAACATTACAAATGTACATTGTTTTTTTTTTCAGTTCTTGTGTTTTGTTGTATGGCCTTGGTGAATCAGTTTATTCTGATATAAGAATTTTGATGTTATGATGGCACATCCTCTACTTTTATTCATTGATACAATTACTGTACTAGGGCTAGGCCAGTGGTCTCCAAACATTTTTTGGTCATGCACTTTCAGTGGTAAAACATTTTTGAATGTGCACCCCTAATAAATATGTATTTATTTATTTATAAATATTATACATTTCCTATTGTACTACTATATTAAGTGTATTATAAAAGATATGCAAAAGTAGAATTAAAAAAAAAAAAAGGATGAGTTAAAGATGAAACAAACACTGTTTTAAAATATTATATTTATTAATGTTAAAAAACATATATTCCTGCACCCCAGTGGATTGTCTTGCACACACCCTAGAGTGTACTCCCTTCCTGTCACACACCTGCACTTTGGAAACCACTGGGCTAGACCCTAATGCAATGGCTAAAGCTTTGTGACGTGCTCTCTCCAAGGCTATTGCCGGCATGTTTGATAGCCGTGGTGATATCACAAAGTGCAGAGTTGTCTCAGCTCTTTGTGGCAGCAGAATCTAAGTGTTTCTAGTACTGCGCAGGAACAGATCCTGATATAGCTAGTTAGGACAGTCAAAATCAAGTATGTGATCATTCAGTCTGACCACACCTGCATTTTCTAGATTCTTGTCATCTTATTTTTACCAGCTACAAGGACAAAAGTAACAGTTTTCAAAAAATATGCACGTCTTATTGAAGGCAGTGTCCATGACTTTTAAGGGTTCTAGTCCAGCTACAACCAAATATACCTAAAAGTCCTTGCAAAACACGTTGAGAATTTTATTCTATTTGAAGTCTTCTTTATTTTTCTAAGATTTTCTAGACCTGCAATCATTCTTTCAGTTGCATAGATAAGACTAGCTGCTTCAGGATTAATGTTATTTACATATGTTGACTTTTAATTTTTGAATGTATTTAATGTAAAATATTAATGTGATATTTGAAACTCAGTAATAAATCTTACTGGGCTTTTGTGTTAAGGGTAAGTCTGCAAACATCTGCCTTCATTCTGTCATCTTCCCATGTGCTTTCCTGTGGAAATTAATAAAACAAAGGTTAAGGGAAGGTAACAGCTATATGAAGATAAGTATAGAATTCTATTTAATAAATATTTATTCTCTTTAACGGCATTTAATGTTTATAAATATCATTTTCCTATGCCTAGATACAGCAATTTCAAGCAGTAACAATTGCCAAATGTTGATAGTGAAACAAAAGTATGCTGAAACAATAGATTATTTAAAGGTGTTTTTAGATTAGATTACAACGGAAAGCTTTCTAAATTTCTTTCTGCCCTCTGCTGACATATACCTGAATTACCAGACATTAATACATGTAACATGGTAGTGGGCTGAAGAATCTTTGTTACAGTCAGATTAGCTGATACAGTCTTCAGTTCAGTGGAAAGGATCTGGATTTTAGTGCTGTAGGAATGTAGGAATTTATACCAGCACAAAAATTGAGAATTATATTACCATCTTTAGAGGTATGTTTCAAATATATACATGTAGTTCAGTGCTTTTTTCTGACCTCATCATTTAATGTGCGTTCGTTAAAGAATACACCAATGGTATTGACTGTCCTTGTTAATCATCTAAGGACCAGAATGAGTAGATCCCAAAAAGATGTATTTAATCTTTCTAGGCTTGACCTTTCTGCTGGGAATATTAAATACGACAATAATTGTTATAAAACAGGTATCAGTTTGCACAGAACTGCTTGTCTTCAGTATGCTTCCCCACAGTGTTATCAGACAATTCCTCCGTACTTTGTTTTTAACTCACTTTATAAACATAAATCTATCTTTACTTTTATCTGCTGGAGTACTGATTAAAGTTTACTCAAAGATAAAAGGGTCTGTATCCTGTTAGCTGTCTGCTACCCTTTAAGTAGTATGTAATGACTGTACTGTTTGTAAGACAATACTGGCAGAATGATAGGAAGACAATACTGCATTGTGAAACAGAAATTATGTTATCAATGAGATAATTTAAAAAAAAAAAGTTTCCTATAGAACTGTGTGTAGCTAGTGTGTCTGGAATTTAGTTCCAAGTAGAAAGCATTCTGTAAAGTTTTATAAGAGATCTGTTTCCCTGAGGGCATTTATGAGTCTTTTCAACAAGGAAGACATAGTGAATTCAAGCCCAGCCCAATCAAGTATATTAAAAACATATGTTGGACTACAAAAAGTCCTGAATTTATCCCTCTCCCTCAAGACAAACTAACTCAAGCCTGGTTCTTTTGATTTACCTCCTCCTTTTTGCACATGCAAAAGACACAAAAGTTGTGTTGCCACGCTCCAGCTTCAAAACAGAAGAAAAAAAATGCTTTATTTTTGAAAGAAAGCTTGGATTCTGATATAAACAGTCTGGAGACTGTAAGGCACGCATTT
Organism: Baryphthengus martii; assembly: GCA_013396935.1. Lineage (NCBI taxonomy): Eukaryota > Metazoa > Chordata > Aves > Coraciiformes > Momotidae > Baryphthengus > Baryphthengus martii. The sequence continues at coordinate 15,225 of VWZK01012673.1, forward strand.
AATTCAACTTCAAGCTAGTAAAAGAGGTATAGAAGCTGACAACACCAAATGTGCTTGAGTTTGCACTTTCCCTTATGTGCTGCTACTTACAGGACAAATTCTGAGGTTCTGCGTGCTGGGGCTTGAGGGGTCCAGGACAGATGCCTGAGGTTGTAACACCTTGGGCTATGTGACAGAGATGATCAAAGCTTTGGGTGGCCTTTGTAATTCTTTACTTCTCTCAGTTTAGGCCACTTGTAATCCGAAAGATTTCAGTGTTGCCACTGGAAGATTAAATATGTTGCTAAATGTCCGCCAGACATCAAATTTAGCAGCTTCATGCTTTACGTTTGCCCAGTCCATTGTAAGATGCAGTTTTTCTGTTGCTACCATTATCTAGATGTTTAGAAGAGCCCTTTAAAATGTGATTACTGAGCTTCAGGATTAGCACACATGAGATACACAGCAGCCATTCATGTCTCATACTTTGTGTTGTACCAGTCAGCAATCTGTTATTAAGTTGATAGTCAATCCATATTTTGAAACTTAATTGTAGAGCTGCGGTCTTTCCGAGGCAGTTATTAAGACTACCCAAATATATTTGTATAGTATCTTACAAGAAACCTAAAGATACTGAATTATAAATACATCAAATAGAATAGGATCCCTTTTTGGAAGGGCAAGAGAGGAGTGGTAAACAAAAGCACAATGATGAAGTGACTATATAATTGTGGTAGGTTGACCTTGGCTGGATTCCAGCTGCCTACCTAGCCACTCTCTCACTCCCTCTCCTTCACAAGACAGAGGAAAGAAAACTAATGAAAGGCTCATGGATTGAGATAAGGACAGAGGGATCACTCAGCATTTATAATCCTGGGCAAAACAGACTCAGTTTGGGAAAATTAATTTATTGCTAATCACTTCAGAGTATAACAATGAGAAATAAAACCAAATCTTAAAATGCTTTACCTGCACCCTTCTTTTATTCCTGGGCTCATCTTCACTCCTGTCTTCTCTACCTTCTCCCCATGTGCGACACAGGGGAAAGGGGAATGGAAGTTGTGGTCGGTTCATCACATATTGTCTCTGCTGCTCCCTCCTCCTCACTGTCTTGCCCTCTTCTAGTGTGGGCTCCCTTTCACAGGAGACAGTCCTCCACAAACGTCTCCAGCATTGGTACTTCCCACACTGCAGCTCTTCATGAACTGCACTGACCTGGGTCCCTTCTATGAAGTGTTGTCAGTCCTTCAGGAACAGACTACTGCAGCCTGGGTCCACCACGGGATCACAGGTCCTGCCACAAAAACCTGGGCTTTCCACAGTCATACCTTCCTTCAGGGCACAGCCACCTGCTCTGGCATGGGGTCCTCCATGGACTTCAGGTGGATATCTGTGTCACCATTAACTTCCATGGGCTGCAGGGGCATAGCCTCCCTCACCTTGATCTTCACCACGAGCTTCAGGGGAACCTCTTCTCTCTCACCTCCTCCCTTTCCTTCTTCACTGACCTTGGTGCCTGCAAAATTGTTCCTTTCACATTTTCTCACCCCTGTCTTCTGGCTGCTGTTGTACAGCAGGGATTTTTCCCCGTCTTAAATATGTTATCACAGAGGCACTACCACCATTACTGATGGGCTCAGCCCTGGCCGCTGGTGGGTCCATCTTTGAGCCAGCTAGCTCTGTCGGACATGGGGGAAGCTTCTGGCATGTTATCAGAGAAGCTACCCCTGCAGCCTCTTTGTTACCAAAACTTTGCCAAGCAAACCCAGTACAATAATTTACATGTAGGATTTGTGTTTTATCTCCAGAAAAGACCATGAATTGAAACTGTAATGTCAAAAGTGTTAGAGATTAGGTTACTGAAATTATGTTAAATATCAAACATCCTGATAATCCCTGTAACTGTAATAAAAAATTCTTTGTTCATATCAAGAGATTTGTCCTAAATGCAACCATAGCTTTCAGAAACAACGATATCCAACTCTTTGCCTTTTGATTAGCAGGACTGTGAATGTTGAAGGGTTTATGCTCTTATTGCTGAACGCTTCCAGGAGAGGGCACAAAATTTTCCAGTCTCAGACAGTTTCCTGTTCTGACTCGTCCAACTCAAGAACACCTCCTTTTCTGCAAGTAGAAATAGTTCTTACCATACACATTTAAGTATTTGTTTACCAAGTTCAGCTCTTGACTCCTTTGTTCATAATTCCTAATCATTAGAGTGTGAATCTGGTTCATGTAGAGGTCTAGGTTTACTCCAAAGCCTTCATGAAGCTCATCCCTGCAGGCCAGTGAGAAGCTGCAGCATTACTTAGGCCTCATCTGAGTTTTAGTCTGAACCCGTGGAAACATTTAATCATTGTATTAGCTTAGCACCATTGGTGATTCCTTATGCTTGTAAACTATGTAGAAAACACTATGCTTAATAGAAAATACTGGCCAAAAGAGTTGTAGACAGGCTGTGTGACACATAAAGCCAGCAAGACCTTTTCTGTTCATATCTGTTCCTGTGCAGTCATAACCTCTAAAGGCTTGGTTGTGTGGGTTTTGTTTTTTTTTTGTAGATCTTCAACTGTAGCATTGTTTTTCCCAGGGCTTGGCTTAAATTACAGCAAAGTTTTTATCTCCATAACTGTCTAATTCAGACATGGAGAAAATTGCTTTGGCAGATTTTATGCTGTCTAAATGCTCAGCTTGAAGTTTCAGCTGAGAAATCATTGTCAAAGAAATCTTTGCTGTGTGAGTTTTGGACACATTATGTACAAACATGAAGTATGTTCCCAGCTGTAGTCTTTTGCCTTTTTTTTTTTTTTTCCTATGTCTTCTTCCTCCACTAAATTTTTAGAGGTAAGTCTTAACTGTAATATGTTGGTGTTAGTCCAACATGTACATCTGGCTTGCTTAGTAAATGCTCTTCTACTGCAATAAAATAGATACTTGGGGAAGAGAATGGAACCAAAAAGCAAGAAAGAAACAATAGGGTGGTAGCAAGAGACAGTGAAGGAAAATTAAGGAATCAGCAGAATAGAACTTTCTTGATCTGGTGGTATCTAGCCATAAAGGCATAAAGAATGTCAAACTTGCACTGAAAACACTGTGTTGCCTTGAGAATACTGTATACTGTATTAGGTATAAACCTATATACAGGGTTTTTTCCTAGCATTTTTGCCCCTTTCACTGTTTATCTAAAATGAAATGACAGTGTTTGAGGAGACAAGAGGGAAGTGATGTTCTGTTTTCTTAAGAGAACTGGTATGTTGCAAAGGTTATAATTTTTGCATTGCTCCTATTTTGTAACTGGCAGAATAGGAACATGCAGTTTATCTGAAGGGCATTTCCTTCTTTAAAACTTACTGATTTGATTATGGTAGCATATGGTACTGACAAGTTTTTGGGATATCTTAAGTAATGTTTATGTACACAATTATGGGCTCTAAACAATTACTGTTCAGAAACAAGGTCTTGGTATTACAATGAATACTGCTAAGCAAACATCAGCAAATATTCAGTGGTGGCCAACAAATGAAGAAGACTTCAGAGGTGATTTGGGGAAAGAAGAGAATAAAAAGAAAGCAGATTTTTTAGTCCAAGGTACCCATATTCTGGAGCCTACTGCAATTCTGATTCCATCATCTGTAAAAAAAGGTACACCAAAACTGGAAAAAAAACCACAGTAAGAATGGTGAGATATGGAGCAGCTTCCATGTAAGGGACAAAGAAATAGATTTTTTTGATATGTCTAGATTAGAAAAGAGTTGCATATGGGAGTATGTGTTGGAGTGGTATGGAGAAGGTGAATAAGGAAAGACTGTTTCTTTCAACATAAGAACTATGGGGTACCATGGGAAAGAAGTAAGTGGAAGATCCAAACCCCACAGACAGGTATTTCTTACAAAAAGCAGTTACGCTACAGAACTTATTTGACTTCAGAAAGCAGCAGATTATTTTGACAGAAGCTGGTAAAAAGAAGTTGGTGACACAGGCCTGCAAATCATTGGAAGATGAGAAGGTGGTCCACTCCAAGTGGTCGATGTATGCTTACTTAACTTTTATTTTTTTTTTTAAATACTCTTGTCATCTCTTGTCATCAGTTACTGTTGGAAACATGATGTATTGTTAAGCGAACTTCTGCTCTGGTATAGGGAGTCCTATTCTAATATCACTTTATTTATTTTTAAAGAAGCAAATCTGCAAAGCCAGTAATGATCAATGTGCTTTCATCTTAAGCTCTTGTTTTAGTTGCTGGCGTTGAAAAACGGCATAATTTTTGGGATTATTGAACGAGTCAACCTGAAATTCCAGTTGTTTGAAGTGATGCATATTCTGCAGCCCCACAAATGCACCTCTGAGAGTCAAAAAATTCATTTCAGATGGACAAACAAATAGTTCTTGTTTTTACATTTGGCTGTCATTCATAAGAGACAAGTCAATTCCTGTTGTGGTTTGTTTTTTTTAAAAAAAAAAACCAAAAGGTCAGGATGATATCCTATGCAGGGAATCCAACATAGAACTTTTCCTGTAACAGTGATTAGCCTTTGCATTTGTTCTCTCCCAAAAGGAAAAAGGTTCAGTCAGCCATTTGGTGACACACTGTGTTGACAGAAAACTGAAAATTTACTGGAAATAGACTTCTTCAGTTCTATGTATGCATATGATTTCTTTGGTACAAAACAAGGTAAGCAACATAGCTACTGTATTCTACAATATTACTTAAATGCGTGTCAAGTTAATTTTCACTGAATTTTAGAGAAGTTTTTATGAGAGAGTATCATTTGGAGGACTATGGTCTGAATGCATATCAGAGTTGAGAGCCCAGAGCTTTGTACAAAGATTTGCATTAGAAAATCATCTTGCGCAGTAAATGTGTCTTGCAGTGTTTCATGGAAAGTTCTGTTTCAAACCTCGATTTAATGCCACAGAAATGCATATTACTGAGGAGTCCTAAGGTTGCAATTCACCTGTTACATTTTCAAAGACACAAAAAGTATTTCTACTTGTATATGTTTCTTCTTGGAGGAGGTGAGTTACTAGCAAACACAGGTTTTCCAAACTTGTCACATCTGGTTTTGACAAGAGCCTAGAAGCATTATAGCTTTGTTCGTCTTCCAGAGATATTTATTAATGCTTTTAAATTATGTAATATTCCTGAGCATTTCTACTTGTGAAAATATTCATATTGCCTCTTCAATCAGATATGTAATAATAACCATAAAAACAAAGCACTTAAAATGCATTTCTCTACAGTGGAAATCAGACTCTTATCTTTCTGCAAGATTAACACAATACAATTTTACCATTTATCTGGCATACTTGTATATATCTGCTAATGTGAATGCAGATCAGAATCTGTGGTTTAATCACTGCGCTTCTTCTTGTGAATTTCACAGAACCTTAACCAGAATAATTCTCTGCTAAGATAAAAATAAAGAGAGAAAAATTCAGGATGTAAATTTAGAGCATAGAAATATTAAGTGCATAATTTACAAGTGGTTACACGAAGCACATGAGATGAAGTGCAAATGATGATAGATATTCCAAAAAGTCTTAACTGAAGTCTGGCAAGCAACTTGTAAGAAATTACGTATTCAAAAATTTTTAGTCTGCTTTATGGATTGTAGAATGTCTCATCATCTGTTGTATATAAAACATTTCTGACAGATGTGTAAATGTCTGTAGTCAGTACTTCAAACTCAACTCTGAGGTGATTGACTAGCCTAACAGTTTATGCTGTTAACCTTGGTTGAATCACAGTATATCAAACTAGGAACAGGCTTTTTTTTACCAAGAGTAAACCTCCCGTCAGCCTACACAGCCTTTGTATTACTTCAGGAATTTTGGGGGTTTTTTTTTGGCCACCAGATGTGTTAGACTCCCAGAGAGGTAATTAAAAATTCATGTGTTTAGTATGATAATTTAAAACACAGCTACTACATGGAAAAAGTATTACCACAGAGTACCTGGGATATATGCCAAAAAGGCTTAAACAAGGAAAGAAATATGTGTATTTGCTCTTATCTCAACAGACCAACAATAAGATTTTCTAAAATACAAGGACCTGGGCAGGAATTCAGATAATAGGACATAATTTTAACTGGTAGTTGGGTATGCTTACCACTGTCCCCTCTGTCTCCTAGTAACTCTTTTTGTTCAGAAGGAGGAAAGTTGGCTTCCATCTCGCTTATTTTGAAATCGTCAGACTATAGTGACTGCATCAATGACCTCTAAGTCTATCTTTTGCTATTTTTAAGTTTTGGATTATACACTTACTTGGCCAAGGTTTTCTCTGCTTAGACCTGAAGCGGTATGATAAAATAAGTCATACTAGATGGAGATATAATGCTTTAGTGCACCATTTGAGTCTGATACAGAGATTTCAAATACTCAGGTAACCTTAAAGTCCAATCTTTCACATACTTACAGGTTCAGGTAGTGCTTTATTCAAATGTGCTTTATTCAAAAGCACTTGGAAAAGAAAAAAAAAAAAAAAGGTAGCTGTTGGGTGGTAATTCCATTCTGTAAGAGACCTAGTGTTTTTACAGCTGACAGGTGTTTGTGACTTGCCTGAGATGGACAAATATACATACATATATAATGCAATACATTTAGCTTCACACTACTTAAAGTATGTACAAGTGTTTCTACTTTATGTCCCCATGTGGTAGTACTAGCAAACATGTACCCAGGTATCACTGAAAAGATCCCTTTGCAGGCTGACAACTGGGAATGTAAATCAGCAGTCTGTGTTTGTTCATCCTGTATGCAAGCATATAAAAAGTAAATACATTCTGTTCCTCGGCTTCTATCTTTCAAGTGGATAAACAGTGCTTTGTATTAATGAAAAACAAAAGTGTTTGAAAAGTTTATTTATACTATTTAATGAGAACAGAAAACATATGCCTTTGCCAAAATCACATTTACAGATATTTTTTGTGGAAGTACTGCATTAAGTGAAAATAATTTCTCGAAGGAGAAGAAAGGCTTATCCCTAAGTTATCTATGAAATACAGAGATTTCCACAATTTAAATTGCATTCTGGTATTAAAAAACCCCCACAACTTTCAAAAGGTCAGACAGATACTAAAAGCAATGCATACAGTAAAAACTGTATACATACTACTTATTTGCTACAGTTTCACTGTACATGAACACAATTTGCGCGTCCAAATAGTCAAATGAATTAACAATTTAACCCATGCATTTCATAGACAAATATAATATTATATGTGTAAAATGGATGTCCAGTAAGATGCTGATTTTTTTTTTTAAATTAAGCTTTTGTTTCAGCTGAAATGTTTGAATTTCACATTAAACAAAGATAAATTACCTTCAGTTTGATTTCAGCTGAAGACACTGGCAAATGTAAATATTCAGTTTAGATGTGCATTTGTTTAAATGAAGCGAAGTTTTACAATCACACGTGTTAGAAGGATTGTGCTTCTGGGCATTCAAAAAAAAAAAAGTTAAAGAAGTAGGAATATAATATAATAGAATAATATATAATTGTCAAAGTGACAATGAAACTGTCTTGTTCATATACCTACAGGCTTCCTTCTTTTCGTGAGAAGAGCAAGTTAGGAATTGTCTCAACCCCTTTTGTGTCTATACAGACAAACCTCTGTTTTGAATAAAGTATTACTCAAAATCTCAGTCCTGAAAGCTATAGCCTGAAGCCCAGACTGTGCAGTGGAGCTTCAGCCACAGTGACCGCCTGAGTTAGCGTAGCTGCTCATTCCGCCAGGGTCCCTAGTTGCATGCGGCAACTGCTGGTTTGCAGTGCGGCGATTTGTGGTTGTGCCACCCTGAGTGCTGCAGTCCTAGCGAAACGCTGCAAGCGAAGGATCCTATCGTCTCTTGAGATTTCAGACTGATTGAAGTTGGTTTGCAGTTTATTATTTAGTCACTAGATGTCTCCATATGCTGTCAGCAAAAGCAGGCTATGCTTACTGGTAAACAAAGAAACCGCTAGAACTAAAGTTACGGGGTGCAGTGTTTATAGGAATATACATGAGTTATCACTTCGTTTCCAGCTGTCTGGAATTTTCCCGAGGAAATAGTTATGTTGGAAAACGCTGGCTGTGTTTCCCAAACCATTTCATTGAAAGCATCTCCAATCTGAACACGGCGCTTTTTTTTTTTGCGCTTTTTTTTTTTTGCTTTCCTAATATGTAAAGAGTTTGGCCCAACCTCGGTGCGCTGGAAACAGTGGGAGGTCCCAAATTTAAGAGAAGCTCGTTGTCAGATCTACATCCAAGCTGACAGCCTGGGAGTCTGGGATGCCCTGGAGCTCTGGATACTCAGCAAAGGTAAGCCCTGGAGCTTCCCAGTCCCTTTGAGTTTCTAAACCAAATTGATGTTCTTTGATGTGGAACAGCTGTAGGCACTGGTTCCTTGAAATTCAGAACACTTTTGGGTTTAAAAAAAAAAAAAAATCCCAGAAAGGGGAATGGTATTTTCCAGCCAGCTGTTTTCCCAGGTCAGTGACTGCCCGGACTACTGTTCCCGTGAGTAACTTTATTCTGTACTCGCTTCCAGCACAGCAAGCCTCTATGTGGTGATAACTTTCTGCGTTTTGTTGCTTCTGCCCCGGGTGCCGTTCCCGTCCCCCCCTGCCGCCGCTTCGCGGGCAGCACACTGTGCCTCCCCTCCTTTACCTGCTGTCCTACAACGCGGACCTGTTATACCTCCCCTGGCAGCACCTGTGCGCTTATATTGTGGATATATATATATATATATTATTTTTTATTTTTTTTTGTCGGACATGGG
>VWZK01012673.1:24275-44281 GCA_013396935.1 Baryphthengus martii
GGGAAGCGGCGGGATGGGGTTGCCGGCGCAGTCGAGGCCGCCGGGAGCAGCCGCTTGTTCCGCACGGGCCTGTGCCAACTCGTTGAGGACGCCGTGTGCCATTCTCCGCCGTGTGCCCTCCTCCGCCGTGTGCCCCCCGCCCCCGCCGGCAGGTGTGGTCTCTGCGCCCTTCCGCTGGTCGGATGGCAGGTGGCGCGTCGCGGGGTGCGCTGGCGGGGTGTCCTGGCTTCGGTGAGCCCTCCTGATCGGATGCTCTCGGAATCACGCTGCGAAGCAAGGCTGAGCTCGCATTGTTCCTAGAGCAATAACTCCGCTAGGACCTGTCCTGACAGGCATCCCCAAGTACCTGGGTTATCATGGATTGAATCTTCAGGGCCTGATAAGCAGCAGCCAACTTTACTTGCCCGGAGACATGGAAAAAAAAAAAAAAAGAAAATTAGAGTGGGAGTTGTGTATCTCAAGCTTTCTAATAAAAGAGGGGGTGTGGTGGTGAATGCATTTCTGCTGCATCACAGCTTAGATGAGCTGTGTGGGCTGAAGATACTCTCCTTGCTTATATTTTAAATGTGAATTATTGGCACAGGTTCTTTAGAAGGAAGGAGATTTTATATTCCTGAACAGTTAGAAAAACAAAATAATGCCTCGGCCTTGACAAAGATGGCACAATAAAGAAGATAAAGCAGTGCATCAAATTTTTGGGTGGCATCAATCAAGTTTTGATGAATCACAGAAGAAGGTTTGTAACGGCTCGTCTACGCTGCTGATGTGAAATGGCCCATGGGGAGCAGTAGGGTGGACGGGAGGTTCATCTTTATTCTTGGGAGTCTGGAGCTCTCGGAGGTGCTTTGTCTACATGGATCCTGTGCACTGCCTGCACAGATGTGAAATCTGCCAGATCAAGTTTGTTGGGCCTGCTCCTTTTGCTCTTTCCGTACAAATACAGCATCCAGCCAGGGACTCAAGCTAGGCAAAGTGTCCGTAAGAGTAATGGTTTTATGTGAACCACAACTAATGTCCCCAGCTACAAAGGGATTCATGAAGAAAAGAGGGGGGAGGGGGAGATGAGAAGGGGAAAGACGAGGACTGCTGTGAGATCCCTGCTAAAACGAGATTGCGGGAGTGTCTTCTGAAATTTAGCATCCATTCTCAACAGTAGGTGAGATTTTTTTTCTGTGGCAAACTGTAGGGGTTTTAATTATTAACATTAACATTTTAGCCCCACAATATTTTGTGGAGGAAGTGGCGGTGAGGGTTGGCTGGCAGCTTTTAACATGTTCATCAGACTTGTTACTAATAGGTGGAGACCCTAAGCAGTAGAGGATGGTGATCCCTGTGTGGAAAAACTGTTGTTTTCAGCACGCCCCATAAAAGACACTAATGGCTTCGCAGCTGTAACTGGTCCCATGACTGGAAGTTTTACTACTTGGTGCTCTGTTCACATTTCTTCCAAGCTGACAAACCAGGGGATGGGACAGGGGAACAAAAAGCTGTTTTTTCCTGCAAGGCACGCATATAAAAATAGGTACAGCACAAGAAGATCTACTAATCCGAGAAGGTGCAAGAACAAACTGTGGCACTTCCTTGGTTATTTTACACCTTGATTTTTATTTTTTTTATTTTTTATTTTTTATTTATTTACATCTCAGTTGATGCATACTTGAGTAACTTGTACTTGAAAGGAGGTTAGGAGGGTTTATTTCCTTGAGTAATGATCGGGAGCAGCAGGACAGGTGCTTTTTCAGTCTGATTTGAATACTTGAAAACAACGTTCTTATCACCAAAGATACAACTAGAACCCTACATGCCTTGGACAATCTGGACTAGAAATGTTTGTTATTTATAGATAACTTATTAATTTGCTTCTTATACCAAGCACAGTCATTAACTTCTTTATCATATGCCCAGCACATTGCAGAAAAATCTTTAACAAACAGCTTTAGCATACTATTTTTGTGCATTTTGAGGCAAGTCGGTTCAGCTTTGTGGTGTGGAAGTCTTGTTTGCAGAAAATGAGCAGTGTTCTACAGATTGTTATTTTTCTTTCACATGAGAGAAGGAAGATGGGTATTAGAAATGTCAAGGATGTTTCTCACTGACTCAGTTATGTTGAGGTAGCTCTTTGCTTCTTTACTCCCGGGAAGGCACTGACCACCCTCTATGCTGGGATCAGAGCTCCACCTCCTCTTTGTTCTGCCTTGCACAGGAGCTGGGGAGGAGGGGGAACCTGTTCCCCGGTGTTTGCTGGAGGCTGACGCTACAGCCTCCACAGCTGTACAGGTCCCTGCCCCACAGTTAAAGGAGCTCCTCAGCAGATAGGCCTCATCATGCATCTCTGCAAGGAAGCTTGTCCCACAGTGCTTGCAGTGACTCTGTTTCTCACTTTCTGTGTGCTTGTACCAATGATCTAAAAACTACTGACAGAAATTAGTGGGAAAGTTAATTATCATCGAGTAAATCTCAGTTTCTGTATATTTTAAAGATATGTAATAGAAGCATAGTCTGAAATATACCAGTAAAGTTTGTTCTTAGCAGTAGCAAGGCAGTTCCATAAAATCACCTAAAGTATACATAAAACATAATTAAAATCTGTATTGTAAATTACAGTTTCTTGTTTGGAATGAAATCATGATTAGACTTGATCCATTCTCAGCTTTTTACTAAAAAGAGCTTAGCTACTGATTTAATGGAGTTGATTTTGGCAAGACAGATGGGAATTAATTGTAGATGTAAGTGTAGAAATTTACAAAAATATTTCCTTGGAATAGTAATATTGAGAAAGTAAGTGGAGAAGGAGTAGAAAATTATATGCCTTGAAGAAAGACATTGAGAAAAGCGGTGTCTTTGCCAATATGGAGAGGAAATACTGAAGATGTTAAAGAACGCATACTTTAGAAGCTGTAACTGACTTTATTCCCTTTGTTGTGAAGTAGGTTAACAAAAGGGAGCATACTAGTACCTCTTCTGTCTTTTTGGCATGTGGAATTGAGAAGAAGCAGGGGAGGGGAAGAAAAAAAAGAAAGGGAAAAGTGTAATGCAGTCATGCAAAACAACTAGCTATACCTGGCAGGACATTGCAGGGCTTGGCTGTTGGGAGCAGAGCTCTTGTCGTTTCCTAGAAAGGAATTTACCACAGTAATCCAAAATATGAATGCAGCCACCAGCTGAGCCAAATGCATAGTTAATGGCGGATTAGAAGGCTTTGTTTTGCTTTTGGAAGACTTGCTTCTCTTTTGGGATATACCAAATGTACTGTTTGCAATTTTTATAAAAGTGAAATGATAAAAAATGTTTCTGCTTTTTCTAAAATTGTACACAAGAGTTTCATGTCATATAAGCTAAATGACTGTATGTTACTCACCAGGCTCTTGACTTGCCTAGTTATGTGACTCCTGTGGTACCCTAGAGCCGTAAAGGATGTCATTCAGACAGACAATGAAGTTATCCTTTGTTAGCTTAGCTACAGAAACTCTTTTCATGAGACTTACTTTTAAGGCTTTGTGTTCTCACGGATTTATCTGGTATGTGCCCTCCCCTTCTGCTGGAGGGCACATCCTACAGTAAAATGAGAACTGCTCCTACGTTTCAGCTACCATATGTCAGTCTGCCATGTTATTTTAAGCCATCAGATGCATTTTGTGCCGATAATGTCAATAGCCAATTGCAGCAGCTAGTTTGAGGAGGGATTTGGCCATTATAAGAGGAGGTGATTTTCAGAAAAGAGGAAGCAGAAGAAGTTCAATGAGATCATAAAGCATAATAGAAGAGCGGCTACATCGTATCAGACAAAGGGATCATCCAAACAGTTATCCAATGTCTGCCAGTGGTAATAGCTGTCTAGTAAAGATACTACATAATGGTAATACTGCTTCCAGCCTCTAGCAGCTTAGAGTTCAAGGACTTCTTAGCTCAAGGCAGTACTATTTATGCAACAATCCTCTACTGACTTTTCTCCTGCAACCTTGTTGCTCTTCGAACCTACATAAATTCTTGAAGACTGTAGCATCCACTACTGAGTCAGGTCTAAACACCTCTTTATGCTTTTTTCTTTTTTTTCTTTTCTTTTTTTTTTTATCTTGGAGGAGACATGAACAGTCATTGGCATTCTCAGACCGGTCATATATCCTTTTAGTCATCCTTCTGCAGGATGAAGAATCCTTTGGGGGTTCAAACAGCTAAGAGAAGCTCATGTCACAGCTGCTTGCTCAGTGGATGTGACTTGAAACACTTAGTTTAATTATCTTTTGACACAAACTCGTTTAACTTGGCTCTTACAGATACAAGACAACTCTAAAAGATTGTGAGTAAGCAGATACAGCAATTCAGCTTCTCAAGCAGCATTGTTTGTGATTGATGCACAGTTAAAAACTGCAGAGACAATCCTTCAAGTAGACAGAATAAGGAGTGGGATATCATTTACTGAAATTTGAATTGGACTGAAAAAAAAAAACAAACCCAAACCTTGAAGAACTTGAGAGCTTTACCTGAAAAAAACCCAACAGGGTAAGTAAAAAGAACCAGGATAATTTATTTTTTTTTCCCCCCTACCATCATCTTTAAAGTTCTCTAAAGTGAATGCTGCAAATCCATCACTTTCACGTGGAAGCTGTTGTCTTAAACAGGGCTATTTCTTTTCTTAAAATAGGCTTGCACTCAGATACATTGCTGAGCTGAGGGAGATCAAAGTGTTCTGTAAACTAACCCTCACAATGTCTGTATGAGGCTAGTGACCTCTTTTTTTCTCATTTTACAGGCTTGCGTCCCAAATAAGCTGTGACTCATGCAGCAAGCTAGTGGTATATGTGTGATTAGAATGCAGGCTTCCGCTCTTGATCTCTTATGCAAGTTATTAAATATTTCATTTCTGAAAATGAGGGACAGTAAAAATTATTCCGTTCATGTTGCCTATTTCATTCAGCACGTGCCGTATTTCATAGAATCATAGGATCATAAAATGTTTCAGGCTGGAAGGAACCTCAAGAGGTCATCCATTCCAACCTCCCTACACAAGTAGGGTCATCTCTACCTAGGTAAGGTTGCTTAGAGCACCATCAAGCCTGACCTTGAATGAATCCAGGGGTGGCCTCCGCCACCTCCCTGGGCAGCCCATTCCAGTGATCTATCACCCTTGTGTTAAAGAACTTTTTTCTAATATCCAGCCTAAATCTATCCTTTCCTAGCTTGAACCCGTTGCTCCTCGTCCTATCCATACAAGCCCTTTTGAATAGACCTTCCCCTACCTTCATATAAGCCCCCTTCAGGTACTGGAAAGTCAGAATAAGGCCTCCCCGGAGCTTTGTTTTCTTCAGGCTGAACATCCCCAACTCTCTCAGTCTGTCTTCATATGAGAGATGCTCCATGCCCCCGATCATCTTGATGGCCCTCTCGATTTCTTAGTGTTTGCACTTGGAACCTCTGTATTTAAGTCTTTGGTCGATTCACTTGTATGCAAAGAAACAAATGGTTTCTGAATAATTTCCTCCAGCAGAATGTGTTATTGTTTTAACAATGAATGAAAAACAGGTTTCCACAATTCATAAGTGATTTATAAAAAATAACTGTGTCAAAAAGAAACAAAGCTGGAAAAAACTGAAGTCACTGGAAGTGTCAGGCATTGTTTTAGATACACAGACCACAAGTTTGATGCTGTGGCTTCTGGTTTATGTTTCTTTGTTTCAGTGGGCAAGATCTGAAGATTTTACAAACATTAGAGCAGACTGAAAATATCAGTGTCTTGAGGTCAAACACATAATGTTTGGTGTCCAGGAATTGGAAAAGGCCAACACATCCCTCCAGTTTCTGCAGTAAGATGTGTCTCTGCAGATGAACTACAAAAATCCCTATATTTTGTATGTGGAGGTTCTGAAAAGTTAGGTATAAAATGATTTCCTGCCAATTATATAAGTGAAATCAAGTGGCTGCTGCATAGCTCATTCACACAAACTGCGGGTGAAGGACAAAAGCCTTGTTGTCACTGGAGAATGGAACCATTTTTCTTGTATTCCACTTTGTTTCTGATCTTTCAGCCCCATCCTTAATGGAGATCTACCAAACACGTTCAGAAGAGGTTAGGAACTAAATTCGTGGTTCTCCTGGATGCTATAAGCCAAGAACCTGAGGGTGGTTTTGCTTGACATGCTGTAATTTCATACTTGTTCCCACAGACAAACATATTCCATGGACTACAAGTTATCTGTCTCCTTCTTTTGAAAACAGTCTTCACTCCATCCTCTCCCCTCCCCTCCCATCAGTGTCCTTTCTAATCCATAGATAATAACTAAATTGTTCTTCACATCACCTAATCATATGTAATTAGACTTTCCTTACTCGTATGTAGGTTTGAAGTTTGCATCTGACCTGGAGAGAGGCTTTTGTTGCAGCCTGTTCAGTGGCTTATTGCTGTCTGCCTGCTGGGTTTGCTGTTCACACAGCTCAGTTGCTCTGTTGGCAGAGCCAGACTTGCAGGTAATCACTTCTTTTACTGAGATACTGTGCAAAATAACCTTTGTGGTATTTTTTTTTTGTGGGTTTTGTTGTTGTTGATTTTGTTGTTGTGTTTTGTTTTTTTTTTAAGGTAGTTTAAGATGAGCTGGCTAATGCGATGAGTGTGAGAAACAGCTGCTTGTGTTGTGCGAAAGGGTGCCTAAGCAGAAATCTGGATTGTGTGGAGTAGCACTATTCTTGCAAAAGGGTGACAAGCAAATAGTTTAGCCTTCCAGCAAATGGGTGGTAATGAGTACAGGCAATGAGTACATAGCGAGCTGAAGCATCTGAGATGCTCTAGCCAAATCTTTACTGGAAGCTTCCCTGCTACTGTTGAGTTGGAAGCAGATGCTTTTGTGTGGCCCTGACTAAAAGCTGTGGTGAATAATAGATTTGAAAATAATGCATAATACCTTGTTTAATGCTGAAGGTTGAGAAGTTTGGCAATACTGAGATATTTGTCATGCCATTCAGGCAGGCTGCTAAGAGATTTGGAGAGACTGACTTTGGATAACTCTGTTAAGTAAGGTAAGCAGTTGTACGTTATGCAAGCATTTGACTTTTACTGAGATCACTCTGAAGCAAGCTGTGAAGTAAAATACTGCATCACTCTGTATGGTACAGCACAGTTGTAAAAGAGGTGGTATTCTTGTCTAACACTATACTATCAGGAGGAGATGCCCAGATCATGAGCTACTTTAGGAGACCTCCTGCTTCTGTGGGTTTATGAGATCCTGTTGATAGGAACCGGTCCTCTCAGGTGTTTTTGTTGCAAAATGGTCTCCTGCGGCCTTTGATCTTAACGTTGTTTGGCCCCCATCCCCTTTAGTTGTTTTTTATTATTATTTTTTATTTAAAGGAACATGGAACACAGCATAGGCATAGGCCAAAGGGAAATGACAACCCAGGGGTGAAGAAAAAAGTTTTACATGGAAAAGTTCGGGTGCGTGGGAACTTGGAAGGAAATGTGGTGTTTAGCAGTTTCAAACAGGTTCAACCAGATACTATTTCCCTCCTCCACATTTTCTTCAAACTGTGTTTGTGCAACCAAATAATCACACTCTAGGGCATAACTGGCCATATAGCCAGTTGCTACACTTGCATTTGTGTGGTGCTATCTACAGAGTGGAAATAAAGTCAGTAATTTGAATCCAATTATCAACGTGTCTTAATTTTAATGAAAAGCCAATAGCTGCTCTACAGGATAGAGAAGGTCCTTTCTTCAGCTAGAGAATTTCAAATAACAGGAAGAGGGAAGGAAGTGTTGAAATGGTTACTCCTGTTGCAATGAAAAGCTACATAGTAAATCTTTTGATTGTGCTAAGTATCTCCTTATGACTTTGTTTCATTGCTTTTGTTTTGTAATGGATAATACAGGGATTTTGCATCTCTCTCCTACCCATCCTTGGGGTGACATGTGTTTGAATTTGAGTTGGATAGTTGGAAAACTTTTAGGATTTGCAAAATGAGGCTTGCAAACAAGATGAGGTTTTGTACAAAACAAAATATGCTTGAAATGACAGAAGCGTTTTCAGTGTCTGTTGTATTGAATGTCATTTTTCTTTAAAGGTTTAGCAGTACTTTAAGAGGCCGTAGTAGGCAAAATTGTGAAAAAATTATTTTGTAAAAGTAACTTAGGTTTTGCATAGCTATACTGAATTTAGTTGATACAACTGAAAAACTAACAAACTTATTAACTCTTTGTATCATGTTACATTGAACACTCTGTAGTCGTTTTGTCAGTGTGATAGATAAATGCTGCATCTGAAAACCTTTTAAACAAGTTTAAGGAGTTGGGGGTCCAATTCATAAAAAGTTTTCAATGCTGGATCAGATTTCTTTAAATTTTCAATAGGAAAGATCATTCAGTATTTCTTTCAGCTAGACATAAATGCTGCCTTTGAATTAGCTGAAAAGTTCCTTCTCTACTCAGCTTTTAACATGGCTTTTAAAACATAGAAATGATTGAGTTTTCACTGCTGGAAGATGACTAGTTGAGTGTAGAAACACATGTGGTGAAAACAAGCTCTTCCACAGCGTTCAGAATGCATTGGGCAGTTAAAGTTGGAGAGCAGAGAATTAGATTTGGGGAACAGCTTCTCAAAGAGCAGAAAGGAGAATAGTGAAAATCAATTTAATACAACAAACAGGTGTGAGAAACACTGCTGAAGAACTTGACATATTTTTTGCACTCTAGGATGGCTACTCCAGTTAATGTTTCCGTGCCTTTTCTTCATTGTGTTTACATCTGGAGATGCATTGTCTCTCATGAAAGGGTAATCTAGCCTGTTCAATAATAGCAACTCTTTTGCCTTGAAACAGTGAAGTATCAGATTTTGTAGCATGCGAGACAAAAGCCTTCTTTGCTGTTTCTCAGAATAAGATTACAGTTGTCACGTTTCTCCTTCACCAGCGTGCCTGGCACTTAGAATATAGCTTGACCCTCTCTTTGTTAATGGAAGAGAAAGAGGGTCTTTATGCTCTCCTGTTATTGGTAGGTTTTGTTTTCATAATTCATTTTGCTATTTAATATACATGACTTATGCCTAAATCCCCTTTGGAATTTAGTTTGGAAAGTTAGGTTTTAGCTAACTGAAACTTGAGTAGCCTTCTCCAGAAATCCCATCCATAAGAAATGTTAATAAAAAAAAAAAAAAAATAAAAAATCATGCCAGCTTTGTGTATACTCCGTATAATACAACCTAGAGAACCCAAAAGCCTGAGAAAAGTCCAATGCACTTTCACGTCTCTTAGACCAAACCAGAAAAGCATGGTAGGTTAGAACTACTGGCGAGGACAGTCCAGACAGTGATGTTTGTGGCAGGCTTTCCTCATCGGTTACTTCAGAAAAAGATTGCAACAATACTACTAACTGAATTAAAAGTAGCACTCACATCTTGGTGATAGGTACTGAAATCTGGAGCAGTCCTGTTGCTTCCAGGCTTTGTGTCCAAATCCAGGCATCTCAGCAACAAGAAAAACCACAAGGTTTGCTGAACAAGGTGTAGATGACTTTCTTACAGGACTATTCCTGATGAACCTTTACTAGCAACCAAATCCTGCTCTGAGTACATTAAGAGTTTGTGGGATATATATGCCTCAGCTAATTAAAAGTGTTAACTAAGTTGCATCCAGCGTGAAAATAAATAAAACTGTGTTTAGTATTTTATGTATTGAATTTAAATGCTTTCTACTGCTTCCAGTGTGGAAGGAAGGCTTGTCTCTTTCAGCTTCTTTTCCATAAAGGATAACAATGAGGCATTTGTTCAGCTTCTGTGCAGAAGAAATACATTTAGGCATTCTTTGCATAACTGTGGGGAAGAAGGGGTTGCTAGCTTTTTCATTGTTCAGCTTGTTTCTTAATCGCTTAATACAAATTAACTGTGAAAACACTCTATGAAAAAAACCTTGTGGAACTACAAAGAAATGTTCTGTGCTGTACTGTGTTTCCATACCAGATGTGTTTGAGTTTAATTTTATTGAAGGTATATGTACTGTTGCTTGAAACTGCTATACCCTGACAAATGACTAGTAGCAACTGAGTGACTGATAACTGAATAACCACAGTTTCAGTGACTGTTCTTAAGAAGGCATATGGTTTAAAATCGCTTTTTTTTTGTTTGATTGTTTGGGTTTTTTTATGTATTGTACTCCGTATTCTGAAAGCCTGTTTCTTTTTTTTTTTTTTTCCCTCTGGGTGTGTACGTGTTCCAGTGACTTTATAACATGCAAGACACTGATGCCAGGGGGAGCTCCCCTGCTTTCCTCCGGCCTCAGAATGGGAGCAGTCACAGATCTTCGGGGTACATCCCAGGGAGAATTGCCCCTCTCCGTCCTCCGCCACCTTCTCAGAGCCATGCTGCTGCTGAATTTACCTCTGCAAGACAAGAAGCCCGGACGAGACTCCCGTCTTTACCCGTGGATCAGCATCGCCACCAGGCAGAAGCCAGCAGGCATAAAAATACTCTCATTTGCTTTGCCATTTCTAGCCTTTCACTTTTTGTTGCACTGGGGATTTTTTTGGGGATAGCTTCAAAGTACGCTCCAGATGGTAAGTTCTTTTGCAAACAAAAACATCCTAGAAGTTCCAGTCTCTGTGAACATAATTCAGTAATTCAGCATCAGGATTATTGTTAAAAGTTAAGTGTAAAAATAGAATGCTTACTGATTGCAGTAACATGAAGGGGAGCTGTGTTTGGGGGTTAAATTGCCTCCTTTTTCCTGTTATCATTGTCATTTTTGTGGTTTTATTGTGAATGATTTGACCTATGTACATGAAGCAAAAAGGCATAGCAGTAAATAGACACTAATGGTGAAGGGGAAAGAAGCATGAATGTTGTATAAGGGTAATTATTTTTGTCTGCAGAGCAGCTGTCTGATACATTCACAAAGTTGCTGCTTAAACAGATACAATTTCATTTTGTCTGCAATAGGAGTGTTCAAGTAAAAACATTTTAGAATCTATGAGAATTTGTACCAACAGTGTATGTTTCCTTTGGTCATACACAAATTGGCCAGGGACCTTTTTTATTTATTAGCCCTGATATTTTTCAGCTCTAAGAAAACTGTGCAACTTTCATGGAATTTGGGAAACCTCAGAAGTGTGTCAGTGGTTGTAAAGCATGAACAGGTGCTGTGACTAACTGCTGATCACTCAGTATACATCCCTCTACTGTTAGGAGTTGCTATAAAGTGCACTTGCTGAAGGCTGGTAGTATAGTTTGGAGCATGGGTTATTTTGTTGTTTGCTTTCTTTAAGGCAGAAGTTGCATTTCTAAATAGGTAAACACGGTTTTGAATTGAATCTGTTGGCTATTGTAACACAACCGACTTACACTCCTCAGTGGCTTTTGGCACGGTAATTCCAAAGATCCAGTTTCCAAAGTCAGTGCAACACAGGCTGAGCAAATTAGTTAATCAATTGAAGATTTCAGATGACAGTGCAAAAAGAAAGCACATATCTAAACACAGTGCTCTTGGTGGTGGCATGCTGAACTCTAGTCTTGCGTGAAGTTACCGAGTTTTCCTAGTAATTATAACGGAAAACAAAAAAAAACAACAGAATAGTAAGTGCAAAGTTATTGCTGTGTTGTGATCCAGATCACTGGTAACAAGAATATATAGCTGCAGTAAGTACTTTGGTTACAGCCCAATTCAAAGTGAAGACTGAAAGGTGGCTTAGATCATTGACTCTGAGGGGTACTTGGGGAGGGGAGAAAAACCTTTCTGCTTTGATACCAAGACTCCAACTTCTAGTTCACTAAAAGTTGTAGATTTTGATGATAGTTTTGAGAAAGTGGGGTATTATTGTGTGCTGTGGGATGCATGAAATAGTAGTCCTTTGTTCGTTAAAACCTGATAATATAAAGGAGATGTCTTGCCTTTAAAAAAAAATGTAAGTGGTTTTGGTATGGTTTTGCTTCATCTGCAGTAGCTCATTCCAGAGGCATTGAGTTGTGTGGATTTTTTACACTGAATGCACAGTCAGCATGTGGTTGGATCACTGGGAATCCTGAAGATGTTGCAGGAGAAGTTGCTGGGATTTAGTAGACGGGCTTTTTTTTCTGTGTCTACAGTAATAACTTATGTAAGAGCTAAGAAGTAACCCAAGGTTGTGACTGCTTTCTTTACCTATTTTTTTTTTTTCTGTGGAAATCTAACTGCTGCTTGATGAAAGTTCAAGCCAATTTCCAGCAGCAATTGTTGTACTGTATCTTTCTGAAGTTTCCCCATGTTACCTCTTAAAAAAATTGGAAACATACTTCCATAGAATCCTGTGGAAACCCTGACACAAGAGAAACTCCTACAGGCACTAAGGAAACTGGCTGAAATTTTAATCTTGCAGCATTTTTGTTGCAGCCACTCCCCAAAAGTTTCCCAGCAGGTCAAAATATTAATACACTCTGCTTCAACCTAGCACATGAGGTGCTGCAGCCAATGACACCATTTCCAGCTAGATGAGTTCTTCTTAAAGGCTGATTGGAAAGCCATATTGTCAGTACTTTTAATGGCAACTTAAAAGGCCATGGAGGGAATGTGAGACTTAGCAGTAATTGCGTGTAAATCCTAAACCTCCGGCACACCTTCCCCAAAGGGAAAATGATACATATCTGCATTTCTGTTCCTGCCCATCAGATGTTTTCTTTTTTCCTCCTTGCTTTTATCTTCCTGTCATCATCTTTTTTTTCTAAGGAGTCCTGAACACTGGAGATCAGGGAGAGCACTGGAAATGCAATTTCCTTCCCCATTTCCTGGGGCCTTGTGCTGCAGGGTCAGGACGACAAGCTGAGGAGGTTTTCAGGGAAAAGTTCTGCTTGGCCTATGCAGCTCTTGGCTGGAGCTTGCCCAGGATAAACACGATCCTCAGAAAATTTAGCTGCCAGACTGTGATAAACTTCTGCTGAGTGTAATATAACACTGATAACTTTTTCCCAGAGGCCTTAAAAACTCCAGACTTGGTGGCTAAGCAGGTAGAAAGTAACTATTTAACTACATCTTGAAAACTGTTTCCTGCCTTTTCTCCTGCCAAATTTCATATCCTTGCTCCAACATGCAGAAGGTTCTGGTTTTTTTTTTTTTTTTTTTTTGGAGCACACTTAGATCTGAAGCATGAGCTTCCAAATCTGATCAGAATGCCTTGAACGTGCCCTCATCTCAGCACTGAAAAGCCAGAGAAGTCCANGCGAAAATAACACTTCCTCCCCTCCCTGTTATAAACAACTAAACCTTTTGGACACCTGACCCATTTTTTCAAAACAGCTCTGAAGCAGAGGCTTGAGTTGAAAACTTTTCAACACGAGTGGTTAAATTTGTCAAGGCCATAATTAACTAACATTTTCTGGTTTGTACTTCTGTTTTCATTTAACTTAACTGTAGGGGTAGTGACTGTTGTCTATAAAATCTAATCAGTAATCTTGAAGTTAACCTATGGTGAAGTACTAAGTAGCTGGTGTTTCCTTGAATCCTACTGCAATTTCTAAGAGAACATTTCTAAATAGTTTTGCTGAGCATGTCTGATCTGCTTGCCAAAAAGTTCATCCACTGTGTTTCAGAAGCATGCTTGCATTACAGGAGTACCAATTTCTGACGCTCATGTCTTCCTTGCTGGATTGCAATGTACAGAAGACTTAAAATACTGTTTTGTTTAGTTACTGTGCTCTTCTTTCTGACTCAACAGAAAAATTTACAGTTACTACATCTTCTCTTCTGGGAATCACACTAAGCAGAAATAATCAGGTTGCTGACTCATGATTTCCTCATGTCCTTTGCTACCAGCCAGGAAATAACATGTTTCTTCACAGGACTTATGTGTGTGGTGTCTGGGGGAAGGGGTTTAGTGACTCTGCATGAGTCAGGCAAGAGGCTTGCGTTTATCTGCTCAGCAGTCTTGCTAATCACAATGTTCTTGCTGTTTGACTTTCTTTCATGTCTTGAATTTAATTTTCTAAATGCTATCTTCTCAGGGTCCCCATGAAAGAGTTTCTTTTGTTTTTATTTTCATATTGCTAGCTGGATGTCTTTTGCCCTTATGCAGTGCTGCTAACTTTTTCCCACTGGTAGTCAAATCTTGGTTTATATGGATTTCCTGAGTTGGAAAGAGTTTGAAGTGTGGAGAATAACACCAAAGGAAAAACATTTTTGTCAGGAAAACTAAGACTGGCTTGTGTTAAACTTGTGGGTAGGTTTTGCTTTCTTTAGATTTTGCAAGAATGATCTATTGCTAATAGCTTTCTACTCCCAAAGTTGTGGTGAAGATATGTGGGTGTTTTTCCCTAGAAGATAAGATGTGAAAGGACTGTTTTGACTGCTACTCTCTGTTGGGCTGCTTACCTGTGTATTTTGGCATCTTTTTGCTTGTCTTTTGCTTAAGAAAAATATTTTCTGTCTGATTTTTCCGTGGATTTTCTTACCAAAGAATATACTTCCCATTTCTGGTTTTGTAGTATGTCTGTGCTGCTGCATTACCCAGCTGTTTAATATGCTAAAAATGCACATGTTGGAAATACTACATTGCTGTAATTTCATCCAAAGTCTCACAACCCAGTCACATCTTGCTGCTTCTTTTTCTGTCCTCGTACTATGGTGTTACTGCCTGCATAGTGCCAAGCCTTCTGCAGGCTTTCAGCAAGGACTGGTACTAGGTTTCTGCTCTGGTGTGGTTTGTAGCCTGATATTTAAGCTGACTTCCTAGCGAGTAAAAACCATGAGTTTAGACCCAAATGTCTTTTCTCCCAGGAAAATGGTCTCGCCAGTAAGATACTGTACTAAATACATTAAAAACGTCTCATCTCTCTTTATCCCTTACTCGCAAAGATACACTGAGTGGTTTGAGTGCTTGAAAGTGAGAAGGAATCAGCCTTTCTCACACTGGACAGGAAGAGGCCATGAGAGAGGTGAGCTATTTAGATGCTTTACAACCATGTTAGTTGGCCTCGGTACCTGGCCTAGGATATCCAGTGCTCAGTGTAACTGCTATGGATCCAAGTGCTTCTCACTCACTTCTCCTCATCTATGGCAGGTGATGTAGAAAATCTAAAAAAAAATTAGTTAGGGTTCAAAAGTAACTATTATCAACCATATATGTTGACAGTTCAGTCTGTGATCATCAATATTTTAATTCAGTGTAAGAAGTGCCTTCCCACCCTTCAGAGTTTAAACACCTTTTCGCTACCTTTTTGGCTGTTCAAATGCAAACAGTGGCTGCAGTATTATAACCATAGAAGAAGTTGGGAATGCTTTGTGGGTGACTGACTCTGCCTTACTCATGTTCTTCCTAATGCTACCTTGATTGATGTGATGACACTTGTTTTTTAAAAGCTGAATTTCACATTGTTTTGCAGAGAATTGTCCTGATCAAAATCCTCATCTTAAAAACTGGAGCCCTGGAAAAGATCCTGAAAAGAGAGTTTTGATCAAAAAAGGGGATTTGTTTCGTCTGAACTCAGATGCTACAGTACACTCTATAGTTATACAGGATGGAGGTACGAAACGACAAGATGAACATGCTTCAGTTTACTACGTAGTTTTTGCTTCTGTGATTCCATGAAAAATGTGTTGGTATTTTATGTTGTGGCTTATTGACCAATTCCCCTGCTTTTACTTTTCAGCCTGCTACCAGGCCAGGAATATCATTAAAAAGATGAATGAACACTGTATAGTCTTTTCAGTGGAGCATTGATGTGGCTTTTTCTGTAGGATATAGTAAAACAAGACTGGTGTAGTAGCCTTCCATGTACACGATCTTGTTGTCTTCTGATGGTGACTGTGGTGTGTTAGTAAGTCTATCAAAATGGAAAAAAATCTTAGGAATAAACTGACCAGATTCTTAGAAAGATAATTCAAATTGGTAGGAATTACTTTCCCAGACATTCTTAAACACACATGAGAGCTTAACATGTTAATTAATGGATGTGGAAAATAAGTCTGTAATTTTTCTGTTGTTCTTATTGCAGAACTTGGTTCTTTGACTCTATCTGAATTTTGCTTTGACCTACAGACCTATTTTTTTTTTCTGTAGGGTTACTTGTTTTTGGTGATGATAAAGAAGGTTCTAAAAATATTACCTTGAGAACTCGATTTATCCTGATAAAGGATGGTGGAATGCTTCATGTTGGAGCAGAGAAATGCCGCTATAAATCCAAAGCAACTATTATTTTGTATGGCAAGTCAAACGAAGGTGCTGATGTGCCAGAATTTGGCAAAAAATTTATTGGTGTGGGCCCTGAAGGAACACTGGAGTTGCACGGGCACCAGAAGTTATCATGGACTCTTCTGTCAAAGACTATGTATTTCTCAGGGCTGGCCAATGGTCATTATACTTTTAAAAAGAATTTTTCCCGAGGACTCAATGTGAGAGTGATCGATCAGGACACAGCAGAAGTTTTGGAAGTGCTGAAGTTTGATACTCATGAATTTTCAGAAGAAAGCTTGAAGCTCCAGAACTTACTGAAAAATGGCAGTCCTGGTCGCATTGTTGCTATTGCTGTAGGAGATTCCGCTGCTAAAAATCTACTGGAGGAAACCAGAGTCACTATTCAAAATCTTCTGGGAAGCAAATTTGTCAGAGGGTTGAGTTACAGGTAAATAACTTAATTTTCCTTTTGCGCTAAGTAGAAATTAGATACAGATTCTGCTGCCTTTGGCAGATTTGTTAGACTTTGACAGTGTCTGTTCTTCAAGTTGGTTTTGTACATGATACTGCAGTAGTAGTATTCAGTGTGCAGTATTTTGATAGTGCAGAGACTGATAGTAACCGGTATCTCTGTGATAGACTATTACTTACTCATAATTGGTCTCTTTCACTGTTCTTGACAAATTAAAACTGGATGCAGCAGTAGGAAGTTTTTTCTTGTTCAAGCACACAGATAGAAAACGATTGCTTGGTAAATCTTTTGATGTATATGACTTTGTTTGAAGGATCAAGGAACACCAAGCTAGAAACTCAAGACAGGGAAGAGATACTAATCCTGTGTATCAAACAGTGTCTTACTCATACCTGTGTACTATTGAAATGAAAGTACATTACCCCTCCACTGATTCCGCAAGGGAACAGATCTGTAAAAATATTTTGCTATTGAAGTACACTTGGAAGGTATTTCTATATCTTTTGACCATTATTTTCAGTTAGGCAGGCTTTGGACGGTGGAACAGTAGAAGAGGTATAATAGGAATTATGAAAGCAGGAAACTTTAACTGCTATGCCATTCATTTAATTGTTGCAATTTATTTTGCAGTGCATGTTCTGAACACGGTTTTGTGCTGCACAGGGTTAGCAATATAAGTGAAAGGGGACATCAAGTCTCCTAATTTAAGTGTCCATTGTTCAGCTTCCATTAAGATCGTGTTGTATAACCTGTTTCTATTTTCTAGGAAGTCGGTTCTGTTCCATTCTTACTCCTTGCTATCGCCCAACATCTGGATTCCAGTTAATTTCCTCCCCCTGCTTTGGCAGAGGCAGGCTCGGGCGTCAGTCAGGATGATATGTTCTGACCTCATTTCCTGTCAGGAGCACATTTGTGTCAGTGGCTGTGTAAGCATGTGGTCATGGGATGGAAAGTGCTTGCAGCGCTGCCTCTGAAGCAATTGGGTCAGAGGTGCTGAGACCTGGGTGTCCTGTAATAAGTGCCACCTCCTAAAAGCAATGAAGCACGTCTGGCAATTGTTCAGGTTTCTGTGCAGCCAGCTCCAACCTGACCTGGAGGTGTGGGTTTCTGGTGTTTGTCTTTGCCTGGGACCTCCATGCCAGTTTGTCTGGAATGAGGATCTTCAACCTGCAGCTAGGAAGAAGCAGCCTTTCTTCTTTCTCTGCTGAAATGATCCTTGCCTGTTTTCATTGTTTGGTGCGAGCTCTGTAAGCACAGAAAATTATCATCTTCTGCTGTGGAAGATGGACAAGAAGCTCTCCCAGAGTGCTCACTAAGCAGAGTCATTTTGTTAAGCCTGTAAAGCTAGTGAAGGAGATTTCATCATGGGGGTGATTACTTCATTACATCCCTGCTGCCTCTCCTGCTAAATAACATGCATTAAAATATCTTGATATTTATTTTAAATGTTAGTATGTAAAATGTTCAGCTTGTTTACTGTTGGTCCTGAAAAGCTGGCCCAGTATGTACTGTTCCGAACATCATGAGGGGGACTGAAAGAAAGACAACTGAAGGTGATTTTAATATCTGCCTTTGAGTCAATGATTAGCAACAGACTACTGTTGTTGGCTGAGAGTCCAGCTGGCTGAAACAGTTTTGATTTGGGGTGAATGATTCAACTTTAATGATGCAAAATTGTTAGGCTTTTTAAAAGATGATCTCGACTACTTCCTCTGCACACATAATTATGGCATTACAAAGCAGTCATCGACAGCAAAATAGTCTTGTTTTTTGAACTTGGTGAAAGCTTTCTGTGGCGTGCAGTTTGTTTTTCACTTCCTAAAACTTGGACGCATTGAGCAGAGCTGTAGGAAGGGGAAGGACATCCAGGACAGCGCTCTGCTCAGTGCTGGTACTTAGCCAAGTAAGTGTCCAGCTCAGGAAAGGGCCAGTGAGGGGGAAAATCAAAAATCCTTGGTCTCAGGCTTCAGAAACATTGGTGATGCTTTGTGCAAAGGATGTGTAACAGTGTGCGATGCCTTTTCTGGGTCTGAGCAACTTGAAAGATTCAAAAGGTATTGTCTAATAGAATGATTGCCAGTGACTGCTGCTGGCTATGTCCATCTCTTCTGGTTTGATGTACGTGTGTTCCTCTGGGACTCCTGTCCACTGCTCTGGAATGCTGCTTGCTGTGGTACCGTGATGGCAGTGGGCTGCACAGGAACGTCAGCACTGGCTCCTGTATTCATGTGCCCCAGCAAAGCTATTTGGAAAAAGGATCCTGTTTCAGTTCTATCACCCCTCTCTTGTAATTTGCTTTTGGAGAAAGTGCATCTTGTTCGATGTTGTACTAAAAAATGTATCTGAATGTCTTCTCCATTAAGAGCTCTTGTATTTGCCAATTTGTATATAGGACAGCCAGTGATTTTAAACTATGTTTCTTTTCCATGAGGTCTGGCCATTTTTCTTCTGAATTTTGGAGTTACATTTCAAAATTATCTAGAAAGAGCAGGCGAAGGATTATTAATGACTTCCCTGTTCCTTGTCTTGTCCTTTTACCTGTCTGTGAAGAATTTATTAAGGACTGTTACATTTAAACATTTACTTTTGTTTTTCACAGGCAAGCCTGGGCTTTCGTTGGTATCATAGGTGGTGGAAATTCTTCCTGTAATGAATCAGTGAGAAACTATGAAAATCACAGCACTGGTGGGAAAGCGCTTGCTCAGAAAGAGTTTTTCACAGTGGATGGTCAGAAGTTTGTTGTGAGAGCTTATAGTGAATGGAACGATGGTAGGAATGCATTTTGTAAAATCCTGCAGCTGAGGAAGAAGTAAAAAATACTGTATATGCTTTTTTTTCACTAGAACTGTTGGTTGCAATTTAAATTTCTGAATACTGCTCTAAGTTTTTTTTTATTTTGTTTTTTTTTCTTGCTATGGGTTAAGTATGATGACATAATTCTTCAGAACAACCTATTTTCCCAGTCTGTTTGTATGCAGTGTGTGAGCGGCATAATATTAAGTCTTGATTTTAAAAATATATTTACATAGAGACAAGGCCTCTTATAAAAGGCTAAACCAGACTTTTCCCCTCCATGCTTTCTTTTAGTGATTTGTCAGTCATGTATATTTTAAATCTAAGCTTCTGAGATGGTGATTATGATCCTAAAAAGAAAACTTAGTAGAAGCCAAGAGAAATGTCTTATTCTTGTTATGATCTTCTGTTACTGTTTGATGCTGAGCTTTAAGTTGTGCCAAGTTGAATCTGTTCTATAAAGAGCCTGGAAGGCCTACTACTCATCTACTTTTGTCCTTTATTTGGTTTTGTATTTAAGATATCTTTGATCTGAGTTTGGCTTTTCATGGGCAGTCACCTTTTTATGTTTCAAGAATTACTTAGCAATATTGTATCTGCCTGAGAAGGTACTTTTTTTTTTTTTTTTTT
>VWZK01012675.1:0-41326 GCA_013396935.1 Baryphthengus martii
TATATATATATATATAAAAATTAGAAACCCTTGTTTGAACTTTGACCCTCCAGTGAGACTGCCTTGGCATTCAAACAGCCTCCCTCTGCCCCCACCAAAGGAAAAAGCAGCGTTTGGTCTTCCCATAGAGCAGTATGTGAATACCGAGAGTAGCTCTGAGAGCAAGTCCTGAGCAAGAGCATCACACTTTGTTATTCTCTAAGGCAGGTTCTACTGGTCCCCTCTCTGTCATCCATCTGAGCATCTCATCTAAGAAGCCCACAGTTCACACAGACAGTTGGTATTTTGCCTTTTCACCTTAATTCTGACTGGTGCAAGTTACAGAGGTTGTGGTCCCAAATTCTTCCCAGCCCTAGCCATGGGGCTACACACCCACCCCTTCACCCTCTTGAGCCAGTAGTTACATTTATATAATGCGATAGTGAGTTTCTTGAGCCAGATCAGTTCCCTGAAAACTAAATCCTACTTTTAAAGAGCAATTAATTTTCAACTAGATTCACACTTTTAGTGATTAACTCCTGGCAGCACCACAAGACAAGGGAATGTGCAAGACACATTGCTCAGGGAAGGAAAGAAGAGGGCAGATTCAAAGGATGCTTGCAAAAAAGTCAAAACAATAGCAAGTAGAAAAACTTTTGTTTGACTCAAATTTCATGTTAAGTTTATTTATCTTTTTGGGTTTGTCTTCTAATATTTTTAATATTCAGTTTTGAATAATATTTAGGCAAATCTCTTGAAATTGCATTTTGAAACTGAGAAGAAATTCAGTCAAGGATAAAGCAAACGTGGTTTTCCAAAACACTGGGGTTTTTCTCCCTCAAGTTAATCATATGATTAATATACTTTTGATCAATCATAAATATCTTTTCCCTTAACATCTCATTCCAGTACATTTAGCCTGCCTGTAGTTAACAGGCATACCCAGGTTTTAAGAGAAAAGTAATATTAAATTTATGGAAGGACTGCATCTTTTGCCATCAAATGAACAAAACAGAGTGGTAAGTAATATTTAATAACTATGAAATTATAAATAATTTCATTGTATTTATTTTATGATTAATATCTGAAATTTTATAATTTATTAAAAAAACAATCTAGAATAGCACAGCTGTTACTGTTTATAGACAAGTCGCAAAGTAAAGATAGGAATGTATTGAGAGGAAGAAAAGCTGAAGAAGTACAGAAGGTGTGTGCAGGTGTCTGCTTAGCCCCATACCTAGGGCTAAACTACAGCAGTTGCTCTATCACCTAATGACCCCTCCCCAGCCAAGAAGGGGGATCAGGAAAATGAGAAGAGACTCACAGGGATGAAACAAAAACAGATTTAATGAAACAGCCGAACTAATACCAACACCAGTATAAAGTAAAAAAGTTATAGTCAGCCCAGCGAATTTTCAGTGGTCACAGAAATTGGGAAGACAACCCACAGGAGCAGGGTCTTGGATACACTTGTCACCACCTCAGGTCATCTGCCCTGACTGCCTCCAAACTGCTGATGGCCTGCAGACCGTGGCAGGTCTATGATTCTGTCCCTGTGAAACCAGGACAGCAGGCAAATAGAAATCTTGTTAAGAGCAGAAGCTGTGTGTGGGAAGCACATTTTGTGTTGTGAGAATTAGCAGTAAAGATTAATACAGACATGCTACTAATAGACAACTACACATTTTTGATTCTTGTTCCCCTTCATATGTATGCTTTCACACATTTAAAACCTGTTTGCCAATGGAAAGAGTTAGCATTTGCCTAATTCTCACCTCTACTTTTCTGTTGTTTTCTGTTCAACGATAAAAGACGGGAAAACTGGAAACCAGAACTGTAAGGGACCCGCAGAGAGCACACCAGAGAACACAGGAACCAATACATTCAGTCCCAGGATAGCTTTTGACTAGTTATGTTTTATGCCTGTCTATCCTCATGCACTTAATGACATCGGAGTAGTATTTACTTTAAGTTCTACTCCTTCTAAGAGTTCAACATTTCACAGCAGTTTTTGCATTGACATGGAGAAAGACACTATGAATCTTGCCAGATTTTCAGCCTAGCAGTCAGCCTTCACAAGACAAGTGCTACTACTTTAGGAAACCAAAAGGAGGGAAACTGCAGGAGCAGTTCACGTGCATATGGTAACAGCAGCTCCTCAAGCTCCTGCTATTCCTCTGAATGAGGTGATGCAGCTGGACAGGCCGCTGAGAGACAAGGCAAACTTTATTCTTCAAGGGTGTCTACCCCTTTATACTGATCTTATGAGCATCTAGCAAAATACAGACACTCACCTTAGATTTGAAGAGTATTAGGCAATATGAGTTTACCCTATCTTGTTTCTAATTGAAAGAGAGCTTAGCTTAGTACTCAGGAAACAGCCTTCTTGCTCTATCATTTCTCTCACCTTCCCATCTATTTCCAAGGTTTCAAGCAGCAGGGAACTGCCCGCGGCCTCACTCTCTGGTTTTGGCTTACAGCTTTTGATATATAGTTCCTTGGCTACATTTATTATTGTGATTTTAATTACACTAGAGTGCTTCGTAATTATATGACAATTATTTTCTCTGATAATTACCACTGACACGTACAAGTGAAGGAATACATTTTAGAGCTACCTATTAGTCTTTTCTGCTACTTAAAATTCCGCAACAGTAACAAAATTGGTTTTACATTATAATTACATTTACATCTTTTATGAAATAATGGAAATTGGTAATTAATTACAAGGAGCACAGTACATTACTATAGAATAGCTATACTAATATAAGGAGGGTTGCCAATCACTATATTATAAACTATATCTACATCTTAATAATAAGATAAGCTGTCTTTAATAACATAATCTAGCAAGTCTCCCAATGAGTGAGTTTTGTCCTGCCGGTGAGTGAGTCTGGTAATGATAGTAGAGTGTTATGAAGATCTGGAAATTAACAACAATTTACAGCTGGACTTCAGGACACTTAAAAACATTCTTCCTGCTGACTTTTCTGTGAAGAGACTTGCCAGTTGGTGGCCAGATGTGACATAATGCCCCTAAACCAACAAATACTTTCCAGGAGAGTCACTTGTGAACCATGGTTCACAGGTGAAAAACTAACTGGGATCCCTTGTGGTGCAAGCTGTGACTTAGGTTGCTACTATGGTGGTCTCAAAAGCCTCCTGCAACACATCAATTGAAAAGTAAAGCAAGTCCTCTAATGAGCAAACATTAGCGCCTACCTGAAGTCTAGCTTTGCCAGCTTTGGGTGAGCAGTTTCTTAAGGACAGTGTTATTTTAAAACAGGAGAAAACAGGGGAGAAACACAACTTGGCACAGATGTCTTTAAGAGACAGTTGCAAAGTATGAAGTCCTCATGTACATGGCGGTCTTTAGGCTTTCACAGAGGAGCGGATGTCTTGGACATTATGATTTCATGTAGGCCTGTGACTGTAACTGATGGACAGTGGGGAAGGGTGAAAGACTGATTTCACAGAGATGGAAGAAAGGTACACAGTCATCCCGAGGAGTGGTAGGATTGATACAGGTATGGGATACGAAGATGAAAGAGCACCACGGACAGAAATGGAGAATCCTGGAAAGGACAGTGGTCTCTGGTAGATAGGTGAGCAGTCCTGCGGGAGACTGGTGACAAGGTACAGCAGTGAATACACAGAGGCCAGAGACAGGTGAGCAGTTCAAGCACTGGTGAGGTGAAGCAGTTACCACGCATTGACTCGTGAAAGCTGAGTGTTGCCACTGGAGGAAGAGAATAAACATTATCCAGTGAACTTGCAGAGACCTGTGACAAGCAAGTAGGCTTGCCAGAGGTACAGGGCACTGCAGCATTTTGGCCTGTCCTGCAAAAGGCTGAAAGTACACCTGCATAACAAAGACTATGACATTTCCTAGGTTCCCGCTATCCAGAGTGTGGGCAATGAAAGGATGTAGAGCCTTCTGATGACCTTCCATAGGTACATAGTCTTTTAGGACACTACTTTGTGTGGATTACCTAACAGGGTACAGTGGCAGTTGAACGTGTGTAAATGTTAAAAGGCAAGCAAAGAATGGTAACTGAAAGCCTGTAAAATGAAGTATGGAATATGAGAGCTGAAAAACAAGCAGGAAGATCAGAAGTTTTCAAAACAGGTATCAGATGTTTACAACTTACAAATGAGTGAGAATAATGGGAGATGACTAGAGGGAGGAAGGGAGAGAAATAATTGCACATAAATCAAGAAAAACTAAGGATGACCTACAGAGCCTGCACTAAGTTTGAAACTTTATTTCAAAATATTTTGATAAATATGTATGCCTTCACATCCTGCAGCCAGTTTCAATGGGAACAGAGTTAGGACTCAGAGGGATCTGAAGAAAACTCCTAAGCATAGGATGGGCAGGGATATCCTTCCCCATTTCAAAGGGATTAAGGAAAAATAACAGTAATTTGAACTAGCACTTTGGAGGTGCCAGCTTGGAGTTCTGCTTAAGTATTTGTAAGACTTTGAATATATTCTCTATCTCTGAGATGCTAAATTTTCTTTATATTACTAAATTACTCCAGGTGAACACTCAAACGAAGCCTTCAGACAAATTCCCCATTGTCCCAGCTGGTAAAGTGTTGCCATGGCTAAGGACGCTGGTATTCTTCTGGGGTACTCAATGTTGGCACTAACCAACAGAAAGTAATGGTCACCTCTACATTTTTAGGAGAGCACTTCTAAGTGGTATCTTTGTGTTCCCCCTAGAAAGATTGCTGTTTTCAAAGATAAGAAGGAATATCAGTCTACATAGCTATGGTTTGGGGTTTTTTTTACCCCTGACTACTAGTAGCTTATTCTCTCTCAAATACACTTTATTTGCTTTACCTTATACTAGATGTCTTATGAAATTCCAAGGTCATTTACCCAATGCCACCTGAAGAATTTCCTTTAAAGTATAATATATAGGTGTCAATCCTTTCACTGAATTCAGTAATGCTCTAAAATGATCACAGAGATCAAGGAATTGAATGAAGAAGCCAGTAGTGAACTGATTAATTATTTCCTAGATGATAGAGCTTGAGTATGGAGCTAAAGCAAACATACCCAGCTTTTCCTTAAAAACAACAACAACAAAATAATAGAGAAGCCCCACTAAAACAACAAGTAGAAATCCATACAACTGTTCAAAATAAATATTTTTGCTCAACTGTTTTGTTTCAGGTGATGAAATCATTGTTACTGGAACAACGTCAACCTGCAATAAATCAGTATGTAGCTCTTAAGTGAGTCTATCACCATCAGCAGATACTTGTACACTTAAGGGAGATTTACTAGTGTGCACATAGTTATCAGCTCTGTGTATTAAGAAAAGAACTCTCTTTGAAGGGTAAGTTTTCCATGCAGTGCACAGGGATTTAGTCACCTAACACCCGTTGACGTTAATGGGAATTGTGCAGCCTTATGTCACTCTGCTAAAATTTTTTACATTGTTGTTCTATTCAGGCAAAAGTAATTGCTAATCTGGAACAACAGAAGTAAGTGTATGATACAGTTCTTAATGATTTGCCTTGTCCTATGATTTAAAAGACCTTATGATGACTGCAAATATTCTTCTAGCTGAAAACAATTTTATAACGACTTTCTACATGGCTTATGTATCATTTTCCTCTTTTTCAGGATGTAGGCATTAGAACAACCATCATTTAAACACAGAACCAATCATCTCAGTTATACTGAGTTGAAGTTGAAAGTCCCAATCAGTTGTATGTTAAATGCTTATCAAGCCAAGATCCTTTGAGGGACAGTTGGCTAAAGCACATAGCCCAGACTACACTAGAGAGAGGGAAGCGACCTTGGCTCTTGCAGAACCACAAGAGGTCTGCCTTCATCTATACAGACCTGTCAAATCATTGTGAAAGGGAGAGAGGATATTCTGTGAGCAGTTGCCTGAATGCATCATAACCTTGCAGATGCCATCACAGTGGCTGTGAATTATGACAGTATATTGAATTTTTTTCTATCAGTTCTTAAAAATGGAAAACATAAATGCATCTCTTACTTGATTGAAAAGACAGCTTCTTGAAACTTCTTTTAGAAATACGAAGTCCTGCAGTGTTACCAAGTGCATCCAACAGTCGCCACTGCTAAGAGCAACTAGATGCTCAACATTTGTGAAATTAGAAACAGTAATCAGAAGCTTCTGTTCAGGTACCATCAAACGTACTCACTCTTACACTGAAGTAAAATATGTAAGGCCTTTGAAAACCTTGTGTGGTTTCAGATTTTTCCTGTTTCCCCTTGAATATCATTGTCACACTGCAAATCCATTCTTAAAAATCAGATCATGCAGACCAACCCTCATTCTTTTTCCTTGATAAAGTTAAGAAGTGAGATAGTATTTGGTTCCATAATGCTACCTCTGGTGATACAAATAAGTGGAGTTCTTAGGTAGCATGGCATTTGTTCAGTAACCTGAAATGGACAGGAAGACTGGAGAAGAGTTTGACTGGAGAAGAGTTGTATTTCTCCTGTTTCCACTGACCAAACTAGAATCTTTGACAGCTGGAAAATAACAGACTCTCCCCAAGCTACAGAACCTATAGATGTCCCCAGACACCATCAGCTCCCATAAAGACCCAGCAGTGAACCACACTCTTCACTTCTCCCTCCGTATATACATATATATATGCATTGTCATCTTGCAGTAAAAGAGGGACAGTTAACTCATCTTACCCTCTGTGACAGCTTCCTCCCACTAAATCAGTGCTCATCCACAAAACTACTACCAAGTTGTTGGACCTCAGCACCTACATAGAAATTAGGTCTACAGGAGATTTAAGAAACAGTTTATGTTGAAGAAGACATTCTGAATTCTAAGGGGAAATTACCATTTTTAATTTTTTTTCTTCTGAAGACTCTTCCACTATGCATGCTTAACACTTTTCTTTCGAAAATGCCCTGCTCTTATACACAATAGAAATTTTAAAATGTACAAACCATCTAGAAGGGAATAATTCCTTCCCTGTAGAGGGTTTCTTCCTGGAGAAATATGCTTGTCTGTCTAGTCATAATGTTACAAGCAATAGACCTTTTAATAACTTTAATTTGGGCAGAATGATGCACACAGCCACTAGAGTCACCAGTAAAGCAAGACCTTAGAAGAATCCAAACATATGAAAAGAATCCCACAAGCCTGAGTCATTATTTACGTTACCTTTCCCTGGACTACTAAAGCATAGCAAATTCCACCCCCTCACTCTGCACATACACGAACAATTGTTTTTTTTCCCATAAAAGTCCTATCCTTCACAGACTTATTCCCATAGTCAGATACTCCCCAGTTTTCTCTCTGACGAAATCTGTTCCCTAATAAGAGAAGGCAGAAGATGAAGAATAATACCACTTTATGGTACTCCCTTGACACAAGTGCCACTATACTGTTGGTTCATTGATTGAGAGGATTTTTCTTTCCTTTTCATGTTCTTCCAGGGCTTTAAAAAATTGTTCTTATTTCCTTCTCCCTCTTTCTCTGACATTCCAGTTTTAATTTCTAACTCCTTCTCTATCCTCACCCCCAGATAAGCCATTTGTGAGTATTCATTGTCACTTCTATGAAAATGGACTGGATTTTGCTCTGATTTGTGAGCTGAGGAAAAAAAAAAAATAACACGGGACTGATGCTTACTATGACAATCCAGAAGCTCAAAAGAGAAGTACCAGAGATGGAAGAACCCTTTCTTAGAAACTATTCACTGCTTCACTTGAAACTGTCCTTTTGCCCTATAGTGAGAAGGCATGGCACCTCTGGTTTGCTCTCATAATCTGCTTTCATATAGGACAAAATGTGATGTTTGCAGCTATAGGCAAAATAAGCAGTTGCCCAAGGAGAGCAAAGCAAAGAAAGTCCTATTTTACCCACAAAAGAATCTCTGAAATTCAAAATTTTTTCTTCTGCCTAAGAATAGGTTGAGATGCATGGGGCAGCAGGTACTGCAGATTGGGCAGTCCTCGCTTAGCACCTGTAGAAGCTGATTCACTCACCCCAATCAATGGCAGCATGATTTCTGTCCTTTAAAAGTCCAGGAAAGCAATAAATCCTAGGACCAAAATCCCCAAACTATCTCATACTTTAGTATTTTATTTACATGTAAGTCCTATTCGAGCTGTACCGGCCCAAACAACTTACAGAAATTATCACTTCTTCAGCCTCAAAGTCTCGTCTGCAGGCACCCTAGCTACTGCAGCATCATCAGTGCAGTGTGGCATCCCTCAGGGCTTCCTGTATTGCTCTTCAAATCACCTCCATGGATTTAATTTGCAGATTAAAATTTCTTCTGTAAACAAGACTACTTATAGTCAAAAAATGTTTTCATGAACTCGTCTGTGAACAAGCCACATGGCTGATTTTAATATTTTTCATCCCTTATCCTGCAAGGGTACAGTTCTTTCGTGTTACGTCCTAGCAGAGATGTACAAGCCATTTCTATGGGCTTCTCATAGAAGATGTCTATGAGACATCTGTCATTTTGTAGAAATGGAATTAGTTTCTCCATCAGGTGACAGAACTCAACATAGGACACAGTGAAATGAAGATAGAAATTAAGGAGTTTATTTGCCATTTCTAGCCGGCAAATCTGATAGAAAGAGCAATATGTAAAAACAAGATGCATCTTGCCCAGCTCCTGCTGTAAATATCACCAGAATGCACAATTCAAATCTGTCACTATCTGAAATTCAAGATGTTGATGCCTCCATTTCCGAATCTGCAGATGTTTGGTAAGATTTATCATTGCTGGCCCATGAGCTCTATAAATGTTATCGATAACAGACAGGTCTGGTTTTGTACATATCTTCAAATTTTTCTAAAACCCTTGGAAGGCATTTTGACTAATGTATCTAACAGCTAAGCATTAAGTGTCTGGATGTTAATTAAAATACACAGAGTGAGTCTATCTGTCCATTCATCTATTCAAATCACAACACAATCATTAAAAAACAGAGTTCGTAGCACGGGCTTTTCAGCATTGACAGGGCAGCCATTCTACTTAGTCACCTGCTATCATGAATCGTTATTTTAATAGGGATTGAACCACACCTAATTCCCATGGGGCTACTCCAAAATCCTCTCTATAATGAAGACATAATTTCCTCTTAAATAGTTAATGTGCCAACATTTTCATCATGTCCACTTCACTATCACTGAAAACCTTGCCGTGCTTGTTCAACTTTAATTTTATAAGAGCTGTGTATCATATTTCAGCCCCATATAAGTAACATACAGAAGCAGAACATGTTTTAGCTAATTAATGCTTCTGTAACTAGAGCCACTGAAAAATAACCATCAAATATTTATATAATTGATATACTAAGAGGCCCCCAAAGAAGTGTTGCCTTGTTCTAAGTGCTGTACGAAGAGAGAGTGAATACAAAGTCCAAAGACCTAGAGCACAAAAGACCCCAGTCTGCTTCCAATACTACATTACTCTGTACCAATTTTCATTGGCTTTGGGAGGCATTCATTAACATGAATAAAGGTCTTGGACTCATATTAAATTTCCCTACCCTTTTAAAATTAATGTTAGCTACTGTTAAATTTTCCTCTGCACTTTAGACAAATGAACATTTTCAAACAACTATAGCATTCACACTGACTAGCTGCAAGATGACACACATATACTAAGGGCATGAGATGCTTTTCTTGGAATTATCTGCAAATTATATTGATAGATTTTGCAATAAGACATCCTTTATTCAGGCTCTTAATTACTACTAAATTAAGCAATATCCGTAACCATTTAACTGAATGTTGAATAATTTTATACCAAAAAAATCTTTTGTCAAGGAAGAAAGAAAAAAAAAAAAAGGCCTATCCAAATAAATTAAAATCTTGGCCATTGGAATTCCACCTTTTCACAATGGAAAGTATTAACATTAAAATAAGCTACATATAACATAAATGTGATGTTAAGGAATATAGTAGACACCAGAAAAAAACTCCTGTAGGAAGAACATTGAATGGCACTTCACAGCAGAAACGTCCTCAGTTAGAGGTGAGGTAAGAGAAGACAGAGAAAGAAAAAGCCCCTCTGCATTGAATAATTTGCTATGTTATCATCTGGCTACTCTTATCCTTCACAGTTAACAGAAGATAAAAGATAAAGCTTTCTCCCAGTGTCAAATGGGGAGAATCTGGGAGTGACAAAACAGTACAATTTTAATCCCACAGGTAAAATCTAGCTGCAGCACTACAAGCTTTTCTATGGTTCAAGTTGTGGAAGGTGAGGTTGGTTGGTTGGTTGGTTTGGGGATGGAGGTTTCCTGGTTTTGGGGAGGTTTGGGTGGTTGGTTTGTTTTTTTAGGATTGTTTTTGGGTGTTCTTTTGTTTTGATTTGGTTTTATTTCACAGAAATTCAAAAACATGCCTTGGAATATCAAGCAGAAAAATTCAGTCACAATCACCCTCATCAGCAGTCTGTTATCAACAGTATTGCACAAGCTGATACATCGAGGACTTTGAGGACTTTTCTTGCCTCAAAGTGTAATGTAGCCAACAGTGTTTAATGAGATATCCTTAAAACTATGCAAACTCTAAAATCCTAGTTAGATTAGCTTCTCTTGAAAGGTAATTTATACTTGGTTTTAAATTTGTTATCATCTTCACTTTAAAAAAAAATACTTACATCTCCTAAATGCTATTTAGCAAAGTACATTTCATTTCCAATGTGATTGAAAATGATCCTGCTTTGTCAGAATGCCAAGGTACATCTCCAGTGTCTTCTTACTCTATTCCCGTTATGCTCTGCCATACATAATACTAATTGAATACAGTATGTTTTGCATTTGCAGTGATTAAAACAGCAGTACAACTCAAATTTCAGTGGACTACTGGTGCTTCACATTAGGTGAAACAATAATCAGTTTCCCCAGGAACAACAAGAACTGCCTGCAATGTTAATGGAATTTCTTGTGCTTCCTGGGAATCGAGGTAGGATATATGAGGTTATTCTTAAGGTGGCCCTATCTCAGGCAAATCTTTGTATATCCGATGCAAAATTTGTCTTGTGCCACTAGTGTTAAATAGGGTTTATTTGGACATGATTGTCATGGCTTTGGCACCAGCTCACAGGGGTAAATGTGACCTCCTGGCATTCCTTCATAGTGTATAAAGACATGCCAAGTATTCTGGGTTCTGGAATAGGCATCTTGAAAAAAAGAGCTCTACTGTACTTCGAACTGTTTCTTTGAAACAGAGGAAGAAATCCTGCAAATGCTTAACCCTACGCAGACTAGCAGAAATGTTTACAGGCTCTGTATTAGTGAGGTCTACGTTAGTCACTATGTAATATTGTAAAAGACAAGGTAGTTAATTTTACATACATGCAAGAGTCAACACCAGGCTTATTTTATCTGACTTCATAGACTGGTCAAACAGGCATCACAGGTGAAAACATTATTTTTACTCGTAGCAAACTATGCAAAATAGTAGCTCTATGTTGCCATTCTGCTGTCGCGGATATGAATAGAGAGTTTCCTCTTTTGTTATATTCTTTCTACCAAATATCACTTCTACATAAATTATATTATTCAGTTGTTTTCTTGGACACAGGCTACACTGAACCACCCAAATATTTTGACTTGTAGGAGAGATAACCAGCCAAGGAGCTCCTTAAACTTGATCTGCCACTTGAGTTCCCTGTCGCAAAGAATGTCAAGATTGAAAGATGATGGTGTCTGTATTTATTATAATACATGAATACATGCTATGGATCAGGTATGACTTTACCAGGGAGCACAGTAAGAAGGCTGTAAGATCTCATTAAGATCATGTATCATTATGGGTACTCAGTGTCACATTAGAGAGGAAAAAATTGTAACATTCATCTTCACACCCATTGTCTTCATTGTTCACTTTGTTTTGGACGTGCAAAATATCCGAGTTTATTAAAAAAAAAAACAAACAAAAAACTCAAAAACAAACCAAAACCACACCATCAAAAATCCAAGAAGGTTGTATTAAGAGAGAAGGTCAGCAATAACCAATGATGTGGTTATAACGAAGTTGAAAACCGGTCAAAAATTCCTTAATTCACAAATTATACTGGATGGATGTGGAGACAGGTCATAATCTTGCCTATTTTCCGCATATTCAAAAAATGCATCTTCATTTATTTTCTTGTCTCTATTCTTTTACACAATGTATTGACAATAAAAGGGAGAAAGATTTTTGTCCATAGTTATTCAGCATAGAACAACCATATTAACATCATATGTTAATAAACATATTAACATCATGGAAATTCTCACTTTTTAAAAACAGATAGTTGTAAAAATAAGTTTTTGAATTGCCATA
The DNA here is from genome assembly GCA_013396935.1 of Baryphthengus martii. Classification (NCBI taxonomy): domain Eukaryota; kingdom Metazoa; phylum Chordata; class Aves; order Coraciiformes; family Momotidae; genus Baryphthengus; species Baryphthengus martii. The sequence goes on from VWZK01012675.1 coordinate 12,293, forward strand.
TGCCATCCTGTGTTCCTAAAGATGAATTTTGTGATATCTAAATAGTTTTAGCCTACAAATGGAGCTTCTAGAGGAACTTCAATATCCTGTGAGGTTAGTAGGCTGAGTAGCCTGAAGCAAAAGATGCTGTGATTAGTTTATTTAGGTTAATCAAATTTATAGTCTTTACAAAGTCGAGTTAACTGAGATCATAGATCAAGCAACTTTTCAGTTACAAGAAGACAGATGCTCTGAGAAGTCATTAAATGCTGAATCAGCTGTATTACTAAGTGAATGTCCTTCATCACTCCCACAATATCAGTTTAAAAAGGACAATGCCTTGATCTTTTTTGTTGTTGTTGTTTTGTATTTTTTGGGGAGGGTGGTATGGACAGACACAGACATCTTTGGGGTTTTTCTGGTCAAGCAATGAGGTTAACAAGAATCAGAGCTATGTAGGCCCTCTCAGAGATAATGTTTTCGCTATATAGCTACTATAGGCCATCTAGAAAAGACAGTGCAGAGATGTTCATTGAAGACCACAGATACAGTAGATACCCTTTTGCCCTCTTCCTTTCTATTGGTACTTCATCGGGTAAAAATGGATGCTGTTTCAGAAAAGAAATTTCGTTCAGGATACCCTATTGTTCATAAATTAATATTTTTCTTTGCAAGACTGCATGTAGATGGCGTAACATAGAGAAACCAAGGCCTGCTCTAACCCAGAGGTCCAAATGTGGAATTCCTCATACAGGAGCTGCAGCACAGAAGACTGTTTTGAGTTACCTTTGCAGCCAGCCTTCTGAGTGGGAGATAAGACTCATCTTAGGACCTGGTCCAGAACTTATGGCAGGAGTGAGATATGTATTAAAGAATATGTCTGAACTTGCAATAATGCTATATGAAAAAGAGCCAATCTATACTAACACTGGAACAATCAAAAAAAACCCTAAAATGTGCATGTTCAGTATAAACCACTAGAAATGCAGTAGTTGAAAGTTCACTGTGCTCTACACCAAAAATACAGCATGCTGTGATTAAGACTATTCTGAATTTGGTGAACCTATAGACTAAAATCAGAAGTTGTTCTCTTATCAGCTCAACATACAATTTTAATCAACATAGAAGGTCAGCTGTACCCTTCACCTACGCCTGACCAGCATGTTCAATGAAAATCATAGCAAGAAAACAGGCAGCAGCTTCAGCATGTTTTAACAGGAGTTAGCTAACAGGAGGAAAAAAGAACAGTGAAATGAGGAAAAAGAAAAGGAAGTAAAAGCCACACATCTTGAGGAGGGGAAAAAAGGAGGATATTTCATAGTCCCTTCCAGTTTCTCCTGAGGTTCTTGAGGGAAAAACACTTTACCCTTTTGATTAGACAGCTTGTATGTTGAGGGACAAGAGTGACTACATACATGGACATATACATGCAGAGAAATGACGGGATAACATTCATTGTCATTTTCAAAATCAATTCATTTTTCCCACAAAAGAACAAGTCACCAAATAATTTGCTCAGAACTTTCCAGTTAATTTAGAAAAAGCTTTTTCCTCTTCAGAAGAAAACGGTGACAAATATCTTTTTCTTGATCAGCTCTCTATGACATCATTTATTACTTTGTTATTTAAGAGTGCATGTCATCACTTGGAAGGAGTCTGAACCAGAATTTGAATCCAGCTGGATTTCGGGTAAGGAATGAGTCAAATAATCAAATCCAAATTGCCTGTTAGACTTTTGAGGTTGTGATGACATTCAGAACCGAAAGCTGCCTGCAGAAACAGCTGTTCTCATAGGTTTTATGTAATTTGGTTATAAAAATCATAGCAGCAAGATAGTAATGTGTTAGCAAAGTTGAACCTTAACCCCAAGGCTTAGCATAAAAGAATCAGGATCTGAGATCACTTTTTTCTGTTCAGTGCAAAGATGGCTCAGCCAGGCTGTGCAGTGAAACACAACCCATAGCCACCTGCAACTCAGCAAACCGAGCAAGGAAAATGTTAAGAGTCAAAGGGCTTTGCTATTTCCTTCTATTCCTGCCAGCGATTTAACGTGCATATGCTATGCCAAGTCAGCTATACTCAAATTTTCAGATGCAATCTGCAATTTGTTCCTCGTTTTGGAAGTGTTGACTGGTTGCAGTGAAAACAATATGAGCTGTAAGTTCTCAGCACCTCTGAATATAAGCCCTAAGTTTCTTAAATTTGGTGTCAAAAGCAATAGGGTTCCTAAAACTAGAACCCAGTGGGAACTTCCCTTCAATGGATATTAATATCTGTGGCTTTCAAAGAGGTCCAGAAGGATAGCACAGTGCTCAGTGCCTTTCTTCATTTTAAAAATATTAAAATGTGAACACATCTTTTTTGGTAAGAAAAGCATGCTCACTGCATGCCATAGAATATTTAGATAAAGAAATATGTTTCCTCCTGAAGTAAGACTGAAATTGCTGCTCAATAGTGCATTAAACAACAATAAAAACCATGTATTTCCCAGGCAGTGAGAATCAAGCAAGAGAGAAATACCCCCACCATCTACTTCTTAGCTTCACACCGTATTTTAGGCATGTATGAAATAGCTTGTATTTCTGCAGATCCTTAATTGGGGGTTGCTGTGGCAGCAGCATTTGACCTGGGGGTGTTCAGTACTGAACTACTGTTCAGCAGTAACAAGCTATCTTCAAGGAGTAGCTCTTCAAGCTGGTCATGAGACTTAACTCCAGGACACCCTACACTTTCTGTGACTGCAGAAGTGATGGTGGGGGCATCAGCGAGGCTCTATTTGAAGAAAAGTGGCACATACTCTTGTTTTTAAGAGATGGCACAGGTGTGACTTGCCTCTTAGTTTACATTAATGCAGGGCAAGAATGAAAGCAGGTGCAGCTGGACCCTAACACATGGCCACAGCCCGGCTCCTGAACTTGCCACCAACAAGGAGAGCAGGCAGCTGTGCTCCAGGTGTCTAGTCATAATCAGGCTGCCCCACAAACACAGCCTAGTCATGGTTACATCCTGCACAAAGCCACTTCCGACACCAAAATGGTCATTACTTGTCATGGCACCTGGTGCTACATGTGAGGAGCAACTCTCCCCCTCTTACCTCAGGGTCTTTCTCTATCTCCAGCCCCGCTTCCACCAGGTTGTGTTCATACTCCTCTCGCTGCAGCCGCTTATCCTCCTCCAGGGCATCCAATGGGCCAAGCTCAATCACCTCCACCCCCGGTGGCCCTGGTTGCTCCTGCAGGGCGTGCTGGCTACTGTCTTGTAGCTGCTGCTCATCATGGTCCTTCCCGGTCCCTCCATTTGAAACCAGGGCCAAGGAGGCAGATCCGTGCATTGGCTCCGGTGAGCCCACACCAGGTGGCTGCTGTGTGAGGCGTTTTCGGTAGTGGTAGGCTAACACGTAGTCAACCTTTCTCTTGCTGTCCCTGAAATGCATGCCACTTGGGGATGCCTTGTCCGCAGCCCCTCCTTGCATCCCATCCAAGTAATTGTTTATAATCTGGGAGAGAAACACATGAGTCTCACAAACAAGATAGACCTTGGGCTTGCTGACTTCTCGGGCTTTTTGGCTTTCGCCACACAAGCACATAAATCTGCACAGGCTCAAAATTGGAGGTCAACTAGTGATAGATATAACCCACAAACACGCACTCTGCAGACTAGATTAAGTCAAGCTGACCTCCTCTGACTGTAAACAAGTGAGAGTGGCTAAAGATAGCAGCCTTATCCCAACACATGGGACACCTACCTGACGGGCAGGTATGGAGGCACACACCAAGGCTATCCCTCTGTCCTGCATCTACACAGACCATACCAGAGAAGACACCCACACTTCAACACAGGATGGAGAAGTGAGAATAAGGATCACATAATAAATTGGGATGCGAGAAAGAATGTACTGTGGAGTAAAGTTGGGCAGGGGAAGAAAGGAAAGAACTATGTGCAGGAAGAAAGGGAAGAAATTGATCCAAGCTAGAACGGGATAAATGTCTTAAAAGTAGGGGAAAAAATGTAGGGCTGCACAGAAGTGCTTTGGAAAATACCAGGGATTAGAGAGGATATGCCCCATGGATAGCTAACAATGCTAGCTGACCTGGATTTTAACACATTATGAAAAGGCTATGTGACTGACAAGTAACATGGCAAAAGGAAATCAATGAGTGAAATAATTCAAATTGTCTATGTTGCACTCATTTGCCCCCTTGGACCACTCCTGTCTCCTCCTATCCACTCTCTCAACATTTCTGGGGTGGACTTGCTCCAGTACCAAATCCCACTGTTGTGTTGAACTCTTGATACCAAATGAAAGGCATCCACTTTCACTTCTTATTCACTGAAATAGCCCTTATGGTTTCCAAAACTGTTACCAACTAATACCAACCCCAACCACCATTTCCAGCTCAATGTTGTAGCTTAAAACCCTTCACAGAGCTCTCTACAGTGTCATTCATTAGCATGACACCAGCCCTCCAGCGACTGGGCAATGAGATACAAATATAAAAATAGGGTCAATCTGATCCAAAACAATCAGTCCATAATTATAATTTCATACATTTATGGTTCCCATAGGTGGCTATACAAGCAAAATCTTGACAGATTACAGATTTCTTTCTCTTCCTGTTTCCCCTTCCATTACATGCATGATAGCCCTGAATACAAAGTTAGCCAAACATGTTGTACGGCAATTTTCTCGTTTGTTAACACAACACAAATTTTTGAAGGCATTATATAAATGCATGTTATTATTTTATACCCGAACATCTCCCAAATTCTTGTTTTTCACTGCTTTGTTTCACTGTTTCCCACAAAGTAGCTTTCAGTCACCATATCACTAAATAAATCTTGGTTTTATATGCATAGTATATCCTTCGTTCTTTCACGAAATTATCACCAAATAATCTGTTCTGCACATTACACTTATCACACGCTTTTTGTGTAAAGCGCATATATAGTCCCTTTAGGCATATCTAAACTTACACTCAGCACTACATCCTGGCAGAATATAAAACTGCTTGGGAGACCGCGTTTTATTGCAACTCCCCATGCCCTAGTTAGATACATTTTCATGTAGTACTCACAGGCAGTCCATGCAAACCTCCTGCATCCATCTCTGCCACAGTGAAGAAAAACCTGGTGCAGGTTTTTGCTCTCTGTTCCAAAAAATGTCACGCTACACAGTGCAGAAGTAACAACATCACCATCACCAGGTCGCTGGCACAATGCAATGCACTAGATGACTCCAGAGAAGATGAGTGTTAAGCACCCTCATCCTTACTGGTAAATGTGGGCAAAAATGAGAAGCCAAAAAATAGTGGGAGAGTGGAAAAGGAAGTTGGAGAACGTAAAAAGTCACTAAGAGGTTTTCCTGTTTGTTACCGTCTGTAGCCAGCTGCCACATCCCAGCCACCTGAGAGAGCACCATGGCAACATTTGATGTTGCTGGAGTTACACAGAATAACAGGATGATGAGACACAACAACGTCTCTCTCTCCCTCCCTCTCTGTTGACTCTTTTCTTCACTCTTGGCAGCAAAATACCATCCTCATTATTATGGGTGTCTATTGCATAGAAAAGAAATAAAAATTCCCACAGATTTCAGTAATGGCATTTTCTGGCCCTAAATTTGTACTGCTTTCCTCACCATGTGACATTCTGGCACAAGAGGACCTCATGAGGGAGGAACGCAAATAAGTTGCAATTTCCAAAATGTCACCGAAGGAACTTATCAGGATCTTTCTCTCTGCTGCTCTCGCAGCCATTGTAAAAGTCAGAATTGTTGATTTAAATTACTATCTTCAGTCCCACATTCATTGCTTCCTGACATTTTCAAGACAAGTAGCCAGCACACCGAGCAATAAGAAAACAGGAAGGTAGGATTGACATCTCATAACAATTTTATTCTAGTGCTCCAATAACCAGTATATCACTAAAAACATATCCTGAGAGGTATATCCTCTAACAACGGCTCCGCTCTGAAGACCGCAGCCACACATCACTTCCACTTTCCAATACAGCCCATACTGACACCTGGGCACGTGCTGCCCCAGGGTTTGCACAGGGATAGCTGAACTGGTCATCAACTTGCAGATCTTATCCTGCACTAAGGGCGATAGCAACCTCATTATTCCTGCTCTGAAGGATTTTGGCTAAGGTCAATAATTAAGAAAAGGTTGGTGAGACTCTTACAGTAGCAGTTAGCTCTTGCTATACACTGGGAGCTTACTGAACTTCCCAGGTCTGTAGTATCAGTTTAGTTGCGTAGTTACTTCTCCCAGTACAGCGTGGATTTGCCCAACTCATAGGAGGAGTGCACCATCCTCTGCTTACCCTGTTTCAAGTTTCTTATTCACCTCAAAGGCATTAGAGGTAAATCAATGAATATAAAATCCTACTTACAGAACTGTTGAAGGACTCCATACAGCTCGGAGCTTCAAATGCTCCATTGATCCTGCTGCTGTGCACTAAAGTCCGGTTTTGAGGAACTGTGAGGTATTTGTTGTTGTATGCTGAAAGAGAGACTCGTGCTGATTTTGCTGTCTTCTGTGAGGCGGCTAGAGGAAAGTCTGAGAGCAAAAGATAAGTATTGTTATATAAAGCAGATTTTGTGCAGGTAGTTTCCTAAAGGAATGGGAAATACTGCTGTTAATAGTCACTATTCAACTTCAGAGGCTGTGCTTCAGTAAATGGAGAGGGGCATATATAACTGTAGAGGAACAACAGGTACTGACCCATGAGAACTGCTGGGGAAGAAGGAATGATACAACACCGCACTTAGCACGACACTGGTTTGTCAACTGCTTTTGTGCTCCTACAATTCAGTTGTGAGGTTAGGAGCCAGCAACTCTGTGCTTTGCAGCTAGCTAAGCACGTCCCAGGACACGAGCAAGCTGTGTGTCTTCAGTGACTGTGCCCTGGTCCTCTGGGTGCAGTATTCATGCCAGATAGAAGCCAAATAACTGCAAACAGAGACATAGTTTGCTTATGGCTTACATCTAGGCCTGAAATAGACTATTTCAGTTCCACTGTGATGTGAACACGTCTAGTGCCATGAGGTACAGGTATAACCTCCTGGCTAACTGTCATTCTCCACTAAGAACTCTTAATTTTTGGACGTGATGGTATGAAATCCTCGTAAAGTACAAAGTTTATACCTACATGTTTTGGCTTGAGGGACTAATGTCTTGAATCCTTTAGTTCTGGATGTGCTCCCCATCTCTTGTACTGACAAACTGTGTGATCATAATATAGCATAATGGAGGGTTTTGAGAGGGTGGGAAGTTACATGCCACTCCCTGTTAACCACCACCACTGCTATGCTCTGTCTCTGATGTAGTGCAGGGTACAGCAACAACAGCATATGAGAAGAACGCTTGGTCACAGGTAAGAAAGGCAGAAACTCAATCTCATATAGGTAATGTCACAGTGAAAAAAATGATGACAAAATATCGTTTCATCCTCTTTCTCCCTCTAGTGGTGCCATCACTGAAATGATGTTGATTGATCTTTATCCATAGGCAGGTTTGTTTGAGAAGCTGGTTGGGATGAAAAACTATGGCTTGGTCTTTCCAGCATTAGTGTTTTCTATCAGGGGGAAGACATAGGTGTAGCAGACCCATCTGCCCCACTGCTAAAGAGACAAAACACCATGCCTCTCCAGCCAGGACTTTTGTCTTCCCAAGGAAGAAGAAATAACTGGAACATTCATCAGTTCCCATACATCCAGGGAGACACTACATCCATAATATTTCTTCTTGCCTTCCTACTAACGATTCTGGTAATGCTGCAACTCTCTTCCCCCATCTGCAACTTCTGTTTAAGGAAACAAGAAGCTTCAACAGAACAGTATAGTTACTTTCCAGTCTAGGAGGACTTGCCCTTTGAGATTTGCTGCATTGTGTTATGGGAAAGAGATTTCACCTTTCTCTGCCACAAGAAAGCAACGGAAAATTTGAGCAGTTTGCTTCACAACTTCCTCATGGTGATGGAGATAGGGGTAGAGAGAAGGCAGGAACTCTTACTCAGTGTCCATGTAACTGAAAAGTGTTTCTCCCATGTTGCTGAAACAGCCCACTGGTGGCAGAAATACCTTGCATTGCACCTCAAAAGAGAGAACATTGAAGCAGGTAGCTGTATGCAGGAAACCTATTGAGTAGTGCAGTGATCATCATCTTCAAGTAATTCAAGAACAATCTAAAAAGATCCATTCTTATAGCTGGTGATAGCAAAACTGTCACTTTTTTCCTCTGTGTGTGTGATGCTAAAATCTGGAAGTCATATTTCCCTCTTATTTAGTTGAATCCCTTGTGGGTTTTTTTCAAGTCTGTGGCAGACGTTGTATCCTACTGTTAATCTTCTATGCCTTCTACCTAGGCTGAATCTACTTAGCCACAATTATGTGCTTAAAAAGAAGCCAGTAAAATGCTGAAGAAGGAAATGTACATACTCTACCCCTAAATGTTATAATTATTCTTATGTTTCTTATTAATAATAGATTAGGGTCCTATAGCACTTGAACAGTACAGTAGATGGAATCGCCAGTCTTTCTTTTCTGATCTCTCAAGGAGACTCACACTTGGTTTACTTTAATGAAGCACATAATGATGCCACAAGGGAAAGTCCAAGGAAAATAATTAATAAGTGAAGGTTTCATTCCCAAAGGCTATACACAGTATTTCTCCAGTATTTTCAGACTGAGCCAGGGATATCTCACAAGGCCTTTGCACAGTCAATTAAAGATCTTTTTTTCTTCCCAGCCCTTTTAACTGAGCCTAGGAAAAAAATCTGGAGTTCATTTATAATAAAAGGATTTCATTTCCATTATGCTTCCCAACCTTCAGAAACTCTGTCACGAACCTGAGGTTAACACTGGTAAACAGGTGAGGCAGTCAGGGACTTCCAGTCAGAGTAAGTTTTTTGATGCAAGTGCAGTTTCCATGTCTGAACTTGGAAGATTCCTGTTCTCCCAAAAGCTTTTCATCTTCCTAAATTAAACTGACTGAACTAAAACGTCTTGTTCTGAATGAGTTCCATATTTGACAGTGCTTGCCTGTGGTACTGCAGTGCCTCAGAGGCTTCTGCTTCAGATACTGCCTGACCTCATTCTACCCTGTAAACCTTTACGACATCTGGCCTTATGTGTTCTCATTCTGTAAATATTCTAAAGGAATTAGTATCAATAGAAACAAGCTGTATGTATGTATGTGAATATACTTTTTTTTTTTTCTACATGCACGCATGCATAGCTTTGCTACATATATATCTCCCTAGAGAACAGCAACAGAGTGAATCTTGAATTCAACCTGGAAAGCAAATGCTCAACAACTAGACTCATTCTAGTAAAATAGCATGGGAGCCATCCCTCTAGCCAAACTTCACTAAGTGGCTTCCAATGGCTTCCAAGGACAAGGTACTTTCAGGACAGAGATCAGTGACTAGCGCTAGTTCCAGTGCCAATTTGCAGCCAGCAATCATCTACTTGCTCACTCAGTCTCTCTGTGCTCCTTTGCTTTGGCTTTATTGTAAACTTAAGGGTTGGCAGCATGTGCACCAACTGACCTCCCCTTTTGAGTTTCCAGTTCCTTGTCTAAAGCGCAATGATGAAGCAGCTGCACATACTGCCAAAAGTGGAAGGATTGAGAAGATGTATTAAAGGATCATACTGCTTGTGAAATATGCATTAAGGGAGCCTACTTAATTAAGAGTTCTGCATTAAATCCTGAGTAACAGTCAATTATCCAACCCGAGTGGTCCAGATGGTCAGATAGGCACAACTACGTGCAGAATACACTGTAAACGTCTTGGCCACCCAGGGCACAGACACTGGCCTGCTCTCATTTAACTTCTCTTTCCAGTTAAGTATCAGAAATGGACTGCACTCTGAAAGACACCACAGTCAGAGGGATACCTGTACTCTTATATAAGACTTCTACTTTGCAGGCTCCTCTGCAAGGTTGTTCAAACCATCTGCAATTTCAGAGTGTTGTTTGGCAAGCATTTTATTCCTTCCACCCTCCAAGCAGGTATGAAAAAGAACTAATTGAATTTACTGGTTGTATGCAGTTTGACTTAAACCTAACTTCTTGAAAGAAGACCTATATGAATAAAAATATGTACCATGGTTATACATGCATTCTTTAGGTCCCCTCTAAGCTATTGACTTCTCAGTTCCGAACATGCACATCTAGAGTATTTCAATACAGCCAGTCATACCTGTGTAAGTATGCAAGTATTTTCATCACACTGCAGTTTTCCTTTTTAAGCTGTCATCCCTTATTGTTTACTATTTAATATTTCAGCTAAAGAGTTTCAGACACAAGGAAATGCATGTTCCTTAAAGAAGCCTTGGTCAAGCTTAAAGGAAACAGGCCGCTAGAGGAAATTTCTAGGAATAAATTTTCATATAGAAAATCCATTCTTTGTTCAATGTTACTTGAAGGAAAAGGTGCAGTAGGTTTCGTTAAGGATAATTTAGATTAGTGTAGTGTTCTCAAACTCCTTATTTGAATAAAAGAATGGTTTAAGATTGATTAAAAATTATTTAGATGTTTAGTCCCCTACAATTTAACTGCTTCTACTAAAATCAGTCCCATAAACAAACTCAGCATTAGACAGTTCACTCTATAAAGAGTATTTCTTCTCTGATGACATTGTGGAGGCTGGGAAGTAAAGGGGAAATGGTGTTATGTACAGCTAAATGTAAAGGAACACAAGTGAGATACTGATTCCTACCCAAGAGATTCTCCTTGACGAATGCCCTGAAGGCTGGGAATGTGGTGTTTTAAATTGAATGTTGAAACAGGGTCCAGACCAGCAGATGCACCCAGGCTGTCAAAGGCATTAGCCAGGACTTCTCACAGGTGGTTCTGCCCTTCCTATCTGCAGTCTGAAAGATACTGTGTCAGAACTCAAACTGCAGGCTGCAAATTTGAGTCTCTTGGTGAAAACTGAGTTGTAGGGGAACAGGTAGGATGTGGCCAATCTGAAAAATAGTATTTTCTACTTCTACCTCCACTTCTTCCTCCCTTTTGTTGCATCTGTAATTTCATTTCCCAGGAGGTCCGCTAGCCCAGGGCATATGGTTGGGAGAACATGATGAAGATGCAAAGTAGTCTGGGAATTGTGTGGGGCTGCGCTGCCTACCTTAAATCTGAGCAGGATTGTTCTATCTCTGATCTTGTCTTACCCTGTGTTACTTTCTCCAAGCCATATCTATACTACTATTATCCAGAAGCTTCCTATAAGTTCCTCCTCTTCACAGGAGGCTTCATACCCTCTAAACTGAAATTTGCACCATACTGCATTAGAGTGCATTAAAGATAATCCCAAATGCCTTGTCCATCTTTCATTTCTATGATTCTTAAAAGACACTAATGGTAGTCTTGTAGGCACGATGGAGGAAATCACACTCCACTGCAACTATGCTGAGTTTGGTTGAGCTATGCACAAGAAGTATTTCTGGCACAAGCTGAGCTTCTTCCCATATCATTATGCACTTTGAGACTATAATGATTCAGGAAGCTGTTTATATATGGTAAACAGAGACTAGTCTACAACCCCCCGGCACTTTGTATGAATGTATATTCACTGATTCTTTGAAGTAAGGGTTATTGACACTAAGGATAGTAACAATCCTCTTACAGTTATTTTAGGGAAAAGGAGGCCTATGGACACCTGCTCCATGGCGGAAGGTGAGCCTGGAGCAGAGCTTGATAGGGCAGAGCAGTGATTGACCGAGCTGACGGGGAGACCTATGCAAAGCAGCAAGACTAGATCTCGATCAGGGCTGGAGACAGTGATCAGGCTTGCACACAGCTCAGTGATCCCCCAACAAAGCAGCAGTGATGAGGCAGGTCTGAGGTCAAGCCAGGAAGCAGAATCTCTGAGTCTGTGTCAGGGCCAAACTGGTAAAGGTCCGAGACCTTGTGGAGTCATAGCTCAGCTGCAATGTAGCACAGGTCGGGGTGAGCACTAAAGCCTCAGCTTAAAAGCAGTTCCCAAGGAAAAGAAGGGGCCCGCCCTTGCTTTCAGCTTTCTTCACAACAGCTCTTTCCAGGGAAGGAGCTGGCCTTGAAACTAGCCGACTAAACTCTTTAACATGACCACCAAGTGCCTAGACAGAGTGATGCACTCTTGGCCCTGACAGCCTGTCCCTGAAATGTTGCCAGAAACAGCAGCATTGCAGCACCTCAAAGAGACAGGGTGAGGGAAGGGGGGCACAACTCCTTCCTGGTTTTGACTGGCCTGAATAACTATGGTCACAGACACAATTGTAAAAACCTGTGGTTGTGCTTCTTTGGTAAACCCATGCACATAGGATCCCCCATCTCTGGTGTTTGAAGCAGGAAGAATGTGCCTGAGTAAATGGAGATGTTCACTCACCTCTGGCGTATGCTGAGAGCCAGAGAGTGGCTCTTAAAGGGTGGAAGACTATGAACAGGAATGATCAAGAATGAAGGAAACAGAAGAGCTATAAGGATAGATGTAGGAACCACATGGTACAAAACAAACACCTGAGCTGCCTTATAAATGGTTGCATTAACTGAAGACTTAATAGAGCTGTATCTATATAATACAACTGCATCTGTAACTTCACAGACTCCCCTCCTTTTTTTTTGAATCTTAATCTAAATGTAAAGATTACAGAAAGTACCTGATATTTCTGACATATAGTATATATGAGGACTAACTCCAACTGTGAAGGATCGGGAATAGAAAAAGAATACTGGAATAACTGAAAAAGATCAGCAGTAGGCATTAAATCTAATGACTCATTGCATACAATGGTCTGCTATGCAAATAATATATGGAAACTACTGGATGGGAGAGCACAGAAATAGCAGGATTCAGTGAGCTGCTTGATAGTTCAAGGTTTACAACAAAGCCACAGCCCTAGAAACAATGAGATAACATGGGAACAACCGCAGAGCTTTTGACTGTAGCTGTAGAATAATAGTGATACAGTATTAGCACTGAACATTATTCTAAACTTGTGCGCTGGGAACTCAGACATAGAAGGTTTTATGCACCGAACAGATTTGTTCTTTGCATGTAGGAATGGAAAGTTTACTGCTTCACACTGTCTTCTGAAAAAGGATATTGCTCGCTCCCCCTAGATGCATTGCAATAAGGCAAATGCAGGTGGAAACAGCAGAAGTCCAGCACAAGGCATTTGCCTAGAGATTGTCTTTTCCATGTGGATCACAACACTGACCCCAGCTGCACTCCTGAGGCTTCAGAAGAAATGAGCTCTGTGGGTTTCCTATTTGAACTGTCTGTATGTAACTTTGGCCACAGAATTTTTTTAATCATTATTTTTAAATGCCCCGAAAAAAAGACACAGGAGTTCTTTCAAACTATTCTCTTGTCTGTTCTCCACCCCCTTTCCAACAATTCAACTCCATAGGCAGCAATTAACAATGAAGCAGAGAAAAAAACTTACCGGGCGCGTGTATTTCCATGTTGCCTGGAGGTTTGGCTGGAAGTTGCGTCAGTGGTAATAGGATGTGGCTATGCTGATCGTGTGCACAATCTGCTTCTGCACTGGCTTAAGTAGTGAACAGCACTAGCAGCTATTTCCATCCTGGCTTGATCCTGCTTTAAGCAAACCACAAACTGAAGCTAATTAGTGAGACCTTCTGTTTTGGTGAACACCATCATGGAGAAAAGTGAGAAAGGCAAAACTCCCATGACCTGCAAGGTCATGGCAATTCTCTGCTGGAACTTTCTTGCCTTCATACTCCGTAATGCCTCAGTAGCAGCACAATAACAGACATATTTTGTCCCCAGAAGGCAGTTGAGAGGGAGTGGAGGAGAGGAAGCAAAAAAGCTAATGCAAAACCAGAGCTCTACAAGAGAGCCAGCTCTGTCCAAAAAAATTATTACCTTGGAGGTGGTTTCTGTGGGAAAGAGTGTCTTTACATCTGTAAAGTTTTACAGTGCTTTCAGGTAGGAGGTAAATGCAGAAACCTTTTTATAAGGCTCTATCTCAACTACTCAAGTTACCTTACAGCCTGGATGCAGCACTGTCATTCTTGCATGAAATATTCAGGGGATTATCTTGTAATCACTGTCTAATCAGAATAGGAGATGGATCCTGCTTAGCCTTCAACCTTATAGTTTAAGCAATGTATTGGGAAGAAAAGTTGTTGATGACTAATACAATCTGAAAAGGATTTTTATTTGCTAACGATAACAGGAGAGAGGCATAATTATTTGGATTTCAAATATTTTTCTTCTTTTAGCCTATTTATGACACTACAACAGTTTCTCTAGTGTGAGAAGGGAAAATTGATTTACTCAATGCCTAAATAAAGTACAGTGTTTCTACTAGCTTGTGAATTAGAATTACATAGTGTCAAGACCAGCAAGAAATGCAGATGTCTGTATCATAGAGAGTTGTGCTGATGTGCTGTAGCTAAACTATCAAAGATACTGAATTTATATAGGGAGCAGTATGGCTGTTGTGTCCCAAAACTTGGGCTGGGTGCTGTAAAACTCTCCCAGCAAGGCTAAGAAATACACATGCTGCTTTAAACTCTAGAAAAATTGTCACTAGGTAGTTGACAGATTAATGAAACAGCAGACCAAAGAGAATGAGTTTATATTAGATGACTATGTTCATCTGTTTACTTCAGGTCAACTGAGGTGCCATATGAAGAATTTTATGTGCAACCTATGTTAATGTCATGTGCCTGATTTTACTAAAAAGGGAGAGGGATCAGCACCCTTCATTCTATCTTGAACGTCTTTATACAGGTCAGTCAAACTTTTCTCCAATACAATTCACCCCCGACAAAAAGGGAAAAGTAATAATTAGGGTCTGTCTTTGTGCATACAGGGAAGATGAGGACATTCAATGTTACAGAATATTTTTTAACACTTGCTCTAGTATTCACAAAGAATTATATCTTCAGGTAGGAAAAGTTAAATTGCCCTTCACCCCATTCTTCCTAGTCCCTCCTTTGGAATGGCATTCTCTACTTTCAAAGTAATTTATCCACAGGTATCCAATACTTTTTTTTTTATCCTGCCAGTATTAAATTAATCTCAGAACTTCATTTAGAAACTGCCTTCTATTAAAAAACAGTGAACAATCTGCATGCCATAGCTTCTGGACTGAGTAATCTAAATACAATTAGATTGCAGAAATTCTCCTGGTAACTTTTTTGCTAAGAAAGTGCGATCAAAGAACACTCCAACTGTTGTACTGCTTTTTGCCTTGATGTTTTATAATCAACTAATCTGCTCCCTGGATAGAGAACAAACCAACTTCTTTGTATACATATATGTCTAGGAGAAGGGAATGAAAGCTTCCTGAAAATGGTGCTATTTTATATCCACATTATATGCTGCACCAACTAAATGTTAAAACAGAAAGGCATATCCACTAATTTTGGAATAGTATAGGCATATAGAGCCAAGTCCTGCTGGGATCCCTGTGGACACAACGCTCTGCCTGCAAGAGTTCAACTTACTAGCTCCTATAAGCCATAGGATGGGTCTGTTACAGGTAATACAGTTAGCTCAGGTAATAAATAATATACACAGGAGGCAATACGATAGGAAGCAATATCCAGCTGGTTAAAATGGAACTGGCTCTGTAGTCTATTTGTAAGAACACTTTCCAATGGATAAAATCATATCTTGCTATCACTGTGTTTCCTGAGGTACCTGGATATGGTGTTAGTTGATAATGCAGAGCTGTGACAAATAATACCAATATACCAGATTGTGTTTCACCTGCTGTAGAGGAGTGGTGCTTGCAAGTCTATAAAAGTTAGCAGAGAGATTAGATGCTTTTAATAATTAAGAAGTTATGTAAGAGTCCTCCCCAAATCCATTTAATGTTCCTGTAAATCTATCCTGTGCATGCTCAATGATCCAGCCAGTCTTCTGAAGTGGTGGGACACGTTCCGAATCACTGGCAGAAAGAAAAAGACTATGACAGCTCAAAATAATCAACACTCTCAAGCAGTACACACAAGTTAAAAAATGTTATTCAAAGCCTGAATTCTGCTAGAGAATTTCAATGGAGCAGTCTGATGTGCTGGCACACTACTGCTCTTAGAGTACACTGCTCTCCTCTAAGCAGATGCTTGAATATGTTGATCACTTCTGCCAGGAAAGAATGATTCTGAAAATAGCAGAGTTGCATTACATGAAACTGGGCTTTGTGAAAGGCAATCAAAACCTGCAAGAAGGAAGTCCAAGTCTGTTGTCTTACTGACACCACTAGAGCTTTAGATGAAAGACAGATCTTTTGGGCCATGCTGCCTAAAAATGTTTGATTCTCATGCCAGCAGGTCAAGCCTCAGAATTTATGTACATTCTCAGTCTGTTAAGGGAGACATTACAATATTCACTTCCTCTCGCTCTTTCCCACTCATCTGTTTTGAAGTAGGATTTTCAAGAAAGAAGCTCCTTCTGGCCTTGAACACAACAGGGCCTTGCCTTTACTTGGAATATATAGATACTAGTCAGGTCTGAATAACTACATATAGACCATACAGAAGTCCAGAGAACTCTATTCTTTAAGAAAAGAAAAAAAAGCAGTAAGTTCTCATGAGATGTATTGCACACCCACTTTAGTCCATATTCTGGCATGAATGCCTGGAGGCAAAATTGCAAACAAGGAAGGTGAAGAAAAGCCTCATAGTATGGATCATGTTCTTGAACTAGTATAAAGTCTTAATACAGTTCTGTTTATCCAATTACACTGAGCTACATGTTCTATGAGTTTGATCCTATAACCAAGAAATTTTCCAATAAATGATCTGGAGATCCTTAGAAAAAAAGATACTAATTGCTCTAGTCTGAAAGCCAGTATCTTTATTTCAGTCTGCTTGTTTCTTAAGACACATAGATACACAGGATTTTTCTTGTTAATTGAGGTAGAAGTGATGAAAGCGGAAATGCTTGCCTGTTTGTTGAGTCCATTCACTGTGTTATTGTTGGAAAATACTAGCTGTGCGTGTCTGCTTTTCAGAAGTTCCAGAAAACTGTGGCTCCATCACTGCTCCTGTGGATGTTCCTGTGTGTCCTCCCCATGCTGATAAGCTGGTGCTTGACTTATATAATTATCTGATTAGAAGACCTGTCTGCAGTCACGAAGCCTTAGTCTGCAATCCTGTCAGCTTTAATGAGCTAAGAAAGGTCAGTCTGGGTGAGGTCACCAATGGAAACAAAGGGCCAGTCCAGTGATGCTAAGGGGAAGACATTGCCTTTTACCCCCCATCCATTCCTTTACTTTGGTCCTCTTTGATGTTGCAGGCTGCTGTTCCAGGAACTGCTTATTTGCAGCTTCAGATGAGCTGCTGTGCAGTTGACTACCTGGGTGACCCAAAACTATCTGTCAGAGAGCTTAATATTCAGAGCTAGCTACAAGGAGCTAGTGTGAGGATGGAGCAAAACTGGTGGCAGAGACCTACTGCAGTAAGTGGACCTGGCACGAATTAAAACTTGGTTTCTTTCCCTGGGATTATTGTGGTTCCATAGCAGAAGAAACAGGGATGCAGAAGCGGCCTGCACTTCTCCTAGCATTGTCCAGCTATAGAGAATGTCTTGAATTCATAATAAGGGGAAAAAGAGGCCTACAATTCAATGTGTTGAATCTGCAGCTGAATGGCAAACGAAAAGCAGAGACCTGCCTGATTCCTCTCAAAAATGAACAGAACTTACCTTTTCAGTTGAAAGCACAAAGGGAGTTTTTGTTTGCTCCCAAAGAGAGCTGTCCATGCAGATGGGGAGGTGTTTTGACACATTTAATCATGTGACATTGTCATTCATGTGAGGAGCAATAGCTCTTCATCTCAAAAGTTTTCTCACTGTGATGTAGGGGCAATGGTGAACATCCTCCGAAATGTCTTCCCTTTCTAGATGCCAACCTAAAACCTGCACAAGGATAACTCGATTTCCTAACCTCTTCTGCTAGGCTTCTCAGGAGCACTATTACCATTCCTGACTTCTAGATATGCTTGTCACTAATTCAAGATATCCTTTCTATAAACCACCACAAGAATAATGAAAAAATGCTCTATTATGCTAGTAAGTTTTATTGTTTGCTATGTTGATACAATTAGTTAGTCAAGATACTACTGGATAAAACTGTCTACAGAGAGCAAATGAGGCTTGCACTGTAAAGTTCCTTCATCATAAAACTTGAGTTTAAACTGGGCTTCTTGTAAATATTCATTCTGTACACTTCCGAGAATGGCATTCACACTGAGAGGCAGAAGGGATGTAGTGCTGCACCACCGTCCCATTGGCACAGCGGAGGGGGATCGTGACTGTGGTGGTTTGAGTGGCTGTACAGCAGCTGCAGATGTCCTCCCATTTCCCTGTCTCAGCAGAGTATCTTGTATTGCTTCTGCACTTACCCTAAATGGAAAAAAGAGATACCAAGTTTGAACAGTACCAGATCTCAGTGCATTCAGAATCCAAGTTATTTTTAAAACATCCATGGAAAACTTCACCTGGAGTTCAGTGCTCTGCTGTAAACGACAAACTCAGAAACAGGTCCATGATTCCAGAGTGCCGAGTGTTGGTCAAAGAGCAGCAAGAGCGTGCTCTTGATCTCAAGGGCATAAGCATAGCAAAGGAGAGGTGAAGGAATTGCTCACACACACACAAAAACCCCCCTGTCATTTAAAATATCATAGCTGATGTCCAGGGCTGCTGTGTTGGCTTCTAAGCACATATGGTTATTGTCTCAGCTGTATGAAATCATACATTTAGAAAGTTCTTTAGCCCAGACGTTGCAAGCCACCCATCCATAGCTGTCCTGTTGCTTGTTTTATCTTGTTCTGCTTGTCTGTCCGCTTTTCTAATTTAGATGAAGCTGTCAATGTCTGTAGCTATATGCATTCATGCTGTAACAACAAATAGTCCCGCATCAAACTCTGTCAGAGTCCATTTCTTTTTCTGGCTCTGCTCACTCATTTCTGAGACTAATGTAAAAAAATTACATAGCATTATCAGAGAGGACTTTAGAAAAATTGTACTTAATACCAGCTACAGCAGGTATATTTACTTTACTCAATATATGACCAGATTCACAAAATAAAATCTGCACTTTTGCAGGGAAATTTCAATACATATGACTTTATGGGTGAAGACCTGATTACTATTGATTTTGTGGACAAAAGGTCAAGATATATATTTTATTTTTATTTAGTGAAAGGTAAGTGGTTTTAATGTTGTTCTTAAAGCTTCCACTCTTTATCAAGACTTGTGTAGGAAATGAAGACACTTCTCCAGGTAGCTGAGAAGACTGGGCATGTATGCTCTTAAAACTTCCCCTCCCTAATTCCGTTCTTTTCCCAGTAGCCACAGGAAAGATCGAGACTCATTTTGACTACTGCCTTAACTAAAGGGAGTACTCAAGGGGCTGGCTCCAAGCCATCTTGACAGCCATCCCTGTATGCCAGCATTTGGACTGTGTACAAGGGTTGTCTCATAGTTATCTCAGATTGAGCAGTTGTGACTGCTACAAACCAGTCTGGGAAAAGAACGTCATCCCAATCTTAGAGAGATGGGAACATCCAGAAGGGAAGCCATCCTCCTGTTTCCAATGGAAGCTGCTCTATAAAGCGTAAGCAGTGATGGGCAGAAAATCAAACTTTTAATCTGATTGTGGAAGAAATGCGGAAGACATGCAGAACATGTTAGTCTGCAGACTGATGGAAAAATCAAAGACCTTATAGACCACAGAAGTTAAATGATAGCCCTCAAGTTCAAATGTCTGTTAAAGTATTGAGTATTTAAATAATTATTTGCACTGTCATAAATCGACTTCAGAGCCTGAAGAGGGATATGCTTCTGATGGAAGAAAAGGAAAGTGATGTGAACAAAAACTTTATGCCTTGGTGTGTATGCCTTTTTTCATGCTGTCTTGAATGGGGATAATTCAGATAATTCACGATCACCAAATTACTTTAGAAAGTGTCAATGAGGTTAACACTGAGTGAATCAACGAGAAAGACAGAAACAAACATGTCACTTACTGAAGTGAAGTCATAGCGGAGGCAAAGGTTTCCCTTACAGAAGAGAGAAAGTGGGAAAGGGCAGGCCTTGGGGCAGAGGAGCATGTTTTTGCTATTTACCTCACAATGAGAAATAGGCACTTCCCTTTCAGCCACACATCCGTTGATGTTCCTATACTGCAGTCTGGTACTTACTGGTCGACATTCCACTTCCACACCTAACAAGTGAAAAAAAAAAATAAAAAAGAAAAGTGTTCAACAATGCTGACAATTGCTTTTTTTAACTCCCTTCTTATTACTGAAATTGCTGTCAGTAATAGGAAGATCCCTAGCAAGAGAATTAGGTGTATATCTTTAGAGTAATTAATGTAGAGCTGTGTGACTATATCATGCTACAGCCCTAAAATTCCACTGGAGAACAGGGTTTCTCTCATGTTTCTTTTCAACTGAGTGCTTTGTGATTTTACCTGCTGGCTTCTGTGTTAGATATCTCTCTAACTCTCTTTTTAAAGACAGTTCAATGGTACATTGAGCAAGCAGGTGCACAGGAAAAAGATGACACACATGGGAACTCAAATAACCTAATCACAAAAACAGAGCACCCTAACCTGGCTATTCCAGGGTCTGTCACAGGAGAGATCCCATTTTCTTGGGATAACGCCCTTCAAGATGTGTCAGTGGGAGCAGCTCTCCAGATCACCTTACAGACTGAGGTGTGTCACAGCCTTCAGGACTGTGTGAGACTCCTTATGCAATGCTAGGGAAAAACATTTTGGGATTCTACAAGACTTGCTTATCATGGGATTTTTAGGGCAAGAACCAAAGACAGAGGAAGAGAGGTATTAAGATCATTTGGTGAAGAATAAGCATGGGGAAAACGAATGAATAAAGGCATGTTAAACACTGCTGGTCCTTACTTCTGTCTGACCTTGCCCTACATTTGATCACTACAGTCTATTCTGTCTTCCTGTTAAAATCCATTTCTAATTACTTGTCCTGGGTGATGAACTCTCCATTCTGTGTGGATGTGTGTGTATGGAAGAGTAAGTGCCAGCAACTGGAACTGAACCACCGGGCATAGGGCCCATGAGTCTAGGTTAGCAGGGATGCAGAACCAGTTACTGGATGGAGTGAGTGACTAAGATCACAATAGACCTTCATATTGATCAGCCAGAGAGAAGAGAAGGATGAGAAT
This sequence comes from Baryphthengus martii, assembly GCA_013396935.1. NCBI lineage: Eukaryota > Metazoa > Chordata > Aves > Coraciiformes > Momotidae > Baryphthengus > Baryphthengus martii. The sequence continues at coordinate 33,443 of VWZK01012675.1, forward strand.
GTGAATGCTGTTTGTGTTTACCTGAGTACTGAGCGTTTCTCTGTGTGTACATGTAGAATGTGTGTGTGCACATTGCATACACGTGCTTTTATGTGTACGTGCCTATTGGAATACATGCTCATCCTTGCTCTTGCCTAGACCTGGTGACATGGAGCTGTGTGGCAGCCTTGCCTCTTTTGGACTCCTACATTTAACAGCTCCTTGCATTTGTGGTAGATTTTGCAGAACACTAACATGGTGAAAAGAAAAACTAAGGAAAAAAAATATTAGAAAACTACTTCTGTGAAAACTCAACTTTGGGTCAATGGGAGCTTTCCTACTGTCTTCAGTAAGTCCTGAAATACTCCGATAACTTGTTTTCCAATACTTTTTGTTCTCACAGTCAGGTAACTTCTTCCTGTATTTTCCTCTTTAACAAGAAATCCACACAAGAGGCAGTAAGTCTGGATTTGTTATGTATGGAGGGTGCAGTCTGCGGGATTCTGATGAGCTCTCTTTGTGAAGTGAGGTTCGTTTGCTATGATGTGTTAACTGTGGTAGTTGACAGTGACTGCTCCTCCACTTTTGAAGGGAACCTCACCATTGACTTGCTCAAATACAGGTTAATCCAGAATACTTTTGTTCTGAATACTTTTGTCTGATTTGGTCCACATCTAGAGACTTGTGAAGAAGCCAGGACTTTAAGTGGATATTTTATGCACTGCAAACAGCAGTTCTTTGTAGTATTAACCTAGTGCTATGCCTCTGTGCAAAGACAGGCTCCTACTTTTACTCATTTCTAGCTAACCAACAGAATTTTTATGTTTACCAAAATAGTGAATTTATTATTTTTTTTTATGTGCTACACAACAGCACATCAGAGAACTGAAATAATTAAGCTGGCCAACTGTACAAATAAGTAGATACATAAAGAAAAGTGTATCCATCTTTGTAGCAGCAAGCATAGCGTTCAATACTTTTCCTATGGGAACGTTAGTGCCAAATTTGCTCTGTGCCTTGCTAAGACTCTCCATTTCATTTAAAAAAAAAAAAAAAAAAAAAGTAACAGCAACAAAAAAAACCCAAGCTTGAAACGTGTTTCTGGCCTTAAGGCCAGAACAGTCAATTATCTTCTCAAATTATTCCATCACTTCATTTGATAAAACTTATTCACCTGGAAGGAATACACAATTTTGCTCCCACAACTGAAAACAACAAACAAAATAATTGTCATCAGAATCAGTACAGCTTCATCACCTTTTTGATCCTGAGTTTTTCACTTGCTCACAAGTTACTTTACTACTCTCATTTACATTCTTTTGTAGACTGTGCCTCCTTTGCAAAGGCAAGTGGTTGTAACTTTGCTTGCTATATCCAAGCAAACATCCATGGGAATAAGGATTTGAAGGCCCACACTTCTCTTAGATCAGTTTACTTTTGCAACTGAAAGGAGGTATCACTGTTAAATCGCTATAACTGTTAATTAATATCTGTAATGAGCTGTGCTTATATGGAACTGGGTTTCTCTTCTCCTCAGTTGTAGTCATATGCATTCTGAATTAGATGAGCCTGCCCACCATCCTGTGGTTCAAATCTTAAAATCTGTTTTTATCAATAAATAATTTTCAGTATTCCTTACTTGAAGCCTGGTAGGTTAACATTCTCTTAACTAAATTACCTGTTTGAGCCATTTGATGACAGTCTATCTCAATAGCTTTCTGACTTCTATTTCTCAAGCCGGAACTCAGTGATTACACAGACAGGCAATGGCTGCAAACTCTCTAGGAGCTAACGTCCTTCATCAGAGCTATTATTACAGCAGTTACTGTGCCAGTGTGGTGATGGGCTGCTATGCTGGCCATCTTATTTATTAGCACATGCACAGAAGTGTGTGGGGGGTAAATATAACAGAAAACAGGCAAGATGATGTTATTCTGACCTTAAAAGAGAATATCAATCTTTGTTACTTTTAAAATTATTATTAAATGAGCTCCAGTATTTTATTTTTTTTCTAACGTTCAAAGGAAAACTGAGAGGTTACCTATTCACAAAAGCATCAGAGATTCATTTTAGAAATGAGAACCCAACCCTGCAATCCTTCCTCATGTAGGCAAATCCTTCCTATGTTCACAGCCGGACTGGCGTTAAGATTATCTACACAATGATGCATGAAATTAAGAGTTGCAGAATTTACTCCTAAACTGGTTAACTTAAGATGCAGTTAGGCTGTTCAATAGGAATGCACCTTTGACAAGCATTTCCCCTACTGTTTTTTTTGTTATTACATTATCAAAAATCAATCAAAATTACATTACAGCCACCAGGGTTGCGATTTTTTTGCTAAATTCATTTTAAGGTGATTGATTATTCATGAAGTGGCTGGTTCATACATTCAGTATCAGGTTATATAATTTGTCAACCCATGTGTGCAATACTGTTCCTGTTATCTTTAGATGAACAATAAAATAAGACATTCATAATTAACATTTGCATAAAATGTGGAGAGTATCTATTTCTTTCTAAACACTTGTGAATACTGTCAAAACATGTGTTCTAGTGGTCAAAACATGACAGCAGTATCCAAATCAGAGGAGGGACTTGTTCGATGGTTTATTTTAGCCCTACTGCTTAGCTCTTTTTCACTAAATTGCATCTCATGCTCCTTACCCAGCAGCTTACACTCTCTGCAATTTCCATACAAGACTTTTGGCTTATTTACTTACATGTATCACAGCAGGTGTTGCCAATTTTTGCAATTCTGCCCTAAAACAATAAAAAAAGAACACTTCTGTTTTGGCACAAGCAATATACATTTCTTCCGCTCATAAAATACAAAGGTATGTTTTAAATAGGGTATTAGGCAAGAAAAAATGTACAAAAAAATATAAATTGACACTAGCAATGATCTCTTCATTCCTTTTAAGGTTTTGAACTCGCAATTATATTTGTTGATAGGTGATTAGAAGTAGTTGACTATATTAGCAAGTACAACACCTGAAAACAGTGCTTTCATCTTACATTAGGAGCGCTCAAAAGACATTGAATACAAATAAATGTGTGGGAACCAGAGTGATAAAACCAACTGTATTCAAGTCTTATGTCTATTTAAGAAAGGTAGTTAAACAGTCCCTCTTGATATTTTTAGCAATATAGATGAAAGCATGCCTATTCCACAACAGCAGAAAATGTACAGGCAAATCATCATAAAACATCATTTGCGCCAAGTAAGTTTTAACAGCCAAAATTTTTATTTTTCTTGTTTCATCACTACTATGTAGAAAATAATTCTCAGAAATATATGTATAGTGGAAAATTACCGAAAGCCCATAGCAAAAGGAAAATATGAATAAATATTTATACTGCAGAGTGATGCCACTGCTGCACTAAAAACTTGAACTTGCATGCAAATGTTCGGAGGCTTGCTTAATTAAAAAACATTTCCATCTGTAACTAGATGAAAACCACTCATTTTCTGGCTTAAATAGTTCTATGGTTTTGGATGGGAGGAGGATAAAGGCAGTTTGGGAAGTTCTGGTTAAAAAGTATTCTTCATTGATTTTCAATTAAGATCTTCAGAATATGATAATAACCCCAAACCTGTAACGTAATCCAGCATTTTTCTATTTTTTGTTTGTGTAACAAAACTATATGTGCTATAGTGATTTCACAAAGTGAAATATGTACTATTTGAATATGAATAAGGCAGAAACTTTTTCTGCCTTATTCATATCTAATCATCCTTTTGCTTGATGTGTATATAGAGAGAGAGTTGAGCACATGCTTTGTTAAAGTTTTCCTGCTTTTTATTATGCTCAAGAAAATGGGGACAGGTGGATAGAAACAGCTATGTGATGCTAGATTAGCAACAGCAGGACCCCATGTGCTATATCCCAAGCTGCATTCTGTTCCTCAGTGTATGACTAACCTCAAATCACAGGAAAGATGGGTGGACGTGTTGCGTGGGGTTTCAGATTATACCAAACAACTGCAAAAGTGGAAGTATGGGCTCTCCGTACAACACTGTGAAAATTCCTTTAACTAACTTCATACGAATACTCATAGAATATTCATAGAATTATTCATCACCTCTATGAATATTAATAGAAAAAAAGGGAGCTGATCAGACCATTTTCTCAGTTAGTATAATTATCCACACAGTTTTGCTCAACACCAAACTGAAAACATTGTTAGAACAATCATTTTCTTGTCTGCTGCTTCGTATGGAACGAAATTGCTGCAAGCTCAGCATCTCCTCTGCAGTATGGTCCCTCATAAAACCAGCACATATTTTAAAATAAAGAAAACATATTTTTCTGAATTTCAAAGAAAGTTCAAATTCACTTTAGCCAAAGTGCTGAGAGAGGGTTGGGGTTTCCCACCCTAATACACATGAAGTACCTATATACAGAACCGTAACTATGACAGAGTCTATTAGAAAACTACTTATTTCACTACTTACTCCTTCAGTCAAACATCTTCTGGAATCAAATGGAGGACAGCCAGTGATTCTCCTTTCCCAGATAAATTCCCCTTTCTCATTTACTTTACAGGAGTGACTATCACAGCCATCCTGAAGTGATTCATTTGGCTGTAAAGATTGAAGAGCTGTTAGCTTTACAGAGAAACAATAGGAGACAGTAGGTTTTCAGGATACTGTACAACCTGACTATTCCTTTACTGATATCTCAATTAATGTACCATGGTGGTGAAGTTTATAAAACATCGAAAACTTTAGTGAACAGAATGGTTTATCAACAAAGTCATGATCTTCTATTTACTTCCATAGCCATATTAATTATGGCTCAGTCAAGACTGTCAAAACCTGACCTTTTTCAGCCCTAAACAGGGAAGAAATTTCTATCAACTTTAAAGAGAAACTTGCCTAAACTGAGAAACTTGGGAGTTTGGCCCGTAAATTCTCTTTTAAACAGACTATACACAAATACTTAACTTCTAGCTAAGTTTGGAACTTCTTCAAAAAAATACCTAGAACTACACTCTCAGCCCCACATAGAAACATGGGATCAGTTAGGTTGGAAAAGACCCTTAATTGTCCAACAGTTAAACTAACACTGTTAAGTCCACCATGAAACCATGTACCTAAGCACCATGTCTAAGTGGCTTTTAAATACCTCCAGGGATGGTGACTCAACCATTTCCATCACCCACCTCCTTACTCCTTTCAGGTAGTTGTAAAGAGTGATAAGATCTCCCCTCAGGCTCCTTTCCTCCAGTTCCCTCAGCTACTCCTCATACAACTTGTTCTCTAGACCCTTCATCAGCTTTGTTGGTATTCCCACACTCTCCCCACCTAAAACTTAGCTCAAGAATGGAATAAAAGAAAATGTTATGCGCTGCTTCTTAAGACAAGCTCGTAGTTTTTAACCAAGAAAATATCCACTCCTGTTTAAGAGCTTATCGTGCTGGACAAATATTTCAAAATTCACATTTTTCAACTTAAATTATCCATTTCTCATTTAAAATAAGGTTTTTAGTTTCCTCTAAGTAGTTGTTTGAGCACATACTCCAGTTCAAGTTCCTTGATAATATTCATGCTTGCAGGTGCATGTCTCTTGAATTTTGCACTGTGGTATGAAGTCTCCTTTTTTTTTTTTTCCCATTTACAAATAAACAAAAAAAATTAGAACTTTCTTAAAGAAACCATTCTGAGATATAAAGGAAAGGGCACTAGGAATACCATGCTAACCAAAAGGGAGGAAAAAAATGCACTTTCTTTGGGTTCACCAGAAATATGTGCTACATTTACATTCACTCGTAAATAAAAGACAGAGCACTTAAAACTTACCTGAAGATATTTAAGCCTTCCATCTCTCAGCCTGATGCCACATGAAGTTGGCACACATTTTCCACAGCAAGAGCCAGGGATTTCCTGCCTTCTGTAATTCTAGAAGGGAAGGGCATTTTTCTGAGTTTATTTTGTTTTAAGCATGCTTCCTACACTTACTTGTAGAGGGTTTTTTTGAAAAACATTCAGTGGACAAAATGATAGCCAGAAAAGTGCTTTTATAAACAGTAGGACTAGACTAGCTTAATCTAATTAGTAGCATTTTTTTTTTGTTGTTTTATAAAGACTAACATTAATCCTTTCACTGATTCATTATACAATAGAGACACAAGTTTATTTCCAAGTACAAAGCCTCCTGCATGCACTAAATTCAATATTTTTTACTGTAACGGTTACAACGTCAGATCCACTGAACAATACATGACAACAGAAGAGAGTAAGAAATTTATTAAAATGTTTTGAGTTACATATATTTTTCATTTGTGGTGTGCAGGAGCTTCTCTGCATAGCTAATGGAAACTATATAGTGCAACTTGGAAAAGTCATTGGAAGTGCTTAAACCAGCAAAAAAACGGCAAGATAACCAGTAAGCAGTGGACAGGGAAATGAAAGAATAAGGCTAAGATAGAAAATGTGGACTACGAAAGAAAGAAAGGTAAGAAAAAGGAAAGAAAGGAGCAATAATGGAGTTCCACAAAAGACGCAGGAAGGAAAAAGCAGTGGCAGGGAAAGAAACCTGGGAGAATGAGCAGCACTAAATGGAGAGGAAGAAAAGTATAGAGTGGATAATGGAAAGAAGAAAAACCAACAAACAACAATGAAAAAAACCAACCACACCCCAAACCCCGAAAAACACCACAAAACTAAACAGAAAAGAACTGTGGTAGCACACAAAGTGTCCCACAGCAGTGTCTCCAGCTTCTGCACATAATCAACAGCTGCTTAGGACGAGCTGAACATTTTTAAGACAACAAACACTTTCTGGTTGAGTGGAGGCATGCATGTTATCTGTATGCTTTTTTTTGTAGAAAAAAAAAGAATTTGGGGAGATTGGGGAGTTACTATTAAATCATTAGGAGAAAATACAGTTCATTGTTATTTAGGTGAACTTGCTCTCCTAGCAAAAATGTAAGCACCTAAAGTAGGTCATAAAATGACCAAATGTGACCCTGATGAGCAGAATATGCTGCAGTTGGCTGCACTTCAATTAACAGTGCATTTACTTTCACAGCTTCAGCATCCAGTAGAAAGCAGGTGCTCCTGAGAGAGTATATACTTTTAACCCATGATTTCATCCATTATGAAGAATTGCTTTTTATCAGGGTATATCATGAAATCAATGACTCTGAGACAGGAAAAATCCCAAGTATATGTGTGAATCCCACTGGCCTTAGGGAGATGAAGACATTTTGTATCTTATTTGATGTTTTTTCAAGCTCCATAGATTCATTACAATGGCTACAAAGGGATACATACACCTAGTCCTGCAGCCTCTCTTGGGTACTTGCATACTTGGCCAAGTAAGGAGAGGGGGCAGCAAACCTATTACCTTGGACTTCCGAAGGGCAGACTTCAACCTGTTTAGGACACTGTCCTAAAAACTTGTGGCACAGTCCTAGAGGGCAAAGGGGTCCAGGAAGGCTGGACTTTTTTCAAGAAGGAACTCTTAAAGGCACAGGAGCAGGCTGTCCCCATGTGTCATAGGACAAACTGGCGGGGAAAACGACCAGCCTGGCTGAACAGGGAGCTTTTGCTGGGACTTAGGAGAAAGAGGAGAGTGTACCACCTTTGGAAGAAGGGGCAGGCTACTCAAGGAGAGTATAGGGATTTAGTTAGGGCATGTAGAAATAACATTAGGGGGACAAAAGCTCAGCTAGAACTCAGCCTGGTCACCTTCACAAGAGATAATAAAAAGTGTTTTTACAAATACATTAACAAAACAAAAAACCAGGGAGAGTCTCCATCCTTTACTGGATGTGAGGGGGAACATCATTACCAAGGATGAGGAAAAGGCTGAGGTTCTTAATGCCTTCTATGCCTCAGTCTTTAATAGTCAGATCAGTTATCCTCATAGTATTCAGCCCCCTGAGCTGGAAGAT
>VWZK01012675.1:41728-88825 GCA_013396935.1 Baryphthengus martii
CTGCACTTGAGTCACAACAACCCCCTGCAATGCTCCAGGACTGGGGGAAGAGTGGCTGGAGACTGCCTGGTGGAAAAGGACCTGGGGGTGTTGGTTGACAGCCAGCTGAACATGAGCCAGCAGTGTGCCCAGGTGGCCAAGAAGGCCAACGGCATCATGGCCTGTATCAGAAATGGAGTGACCAGCAGGAGTAGGGAGGTGATTGTGCCCCTGTACTCAGCACTTGCGAGACCGCACCTTGAGTACTGTGTCCAGTTTTGGTCACCAGAGTACAAGGACATTGAGTTGTGGGCGGGTACAGAGAAGGGCAACAAGGCTGGTGAGAGGTCTAGAAAACATGCCTTATGAAGAGTGGCTGAGGGAACTGGGGTTGTTTAGTCTAGAGAAGAGAAAGCTGAGAGGAGACCTCATTGCTCTCTACAACTACCTAAAAGGAGGTTGTAGCAAGCCTGGTGCTAGTCTCTTTTCCCAAATTACTAATAATAGGATGAGAGGAAATGGCCACAAGTTGTGCCAGGGATGGTTTAGATTGGATATTAGGAAGAAATTCTTTACTGAGAGAGTGGTTACGCACTGAAACAGGCTGCCCAGGGAGGGTGTGAAGTCAACCTCCCTGGCGGTGTTTAAAAAACAAGTAGATACAGCACTTGAGGCTATGGTCCAGGGGTTAGGGATGCTGGGATGAAGGTTGGACTAGATGATCCTAGAGGTCCTTTCCAACCACAGTGATTCTATGATTCTACATCTCCTAAAGACAAATTCACTGTGCTTAATAAGCCCAACTGGAAATTGCTCTTTCTTCAGTGTTTTTTCACTTAGTCTGTACTTTTGGGTCAGGTTGGGGAAAAGAGCTGTTTAGGAATTGGGTGGGTGGTAAAAGAAGCAGGAGAAGAATGTTTCCCCATTTTTTTTACTATGTATTTTATTGATACTTCTACCTTTAATTTTTATATCTTGCTTCTTGTATCAAAAGCAAGAATTGATGTTTACATATTTTGGTGGGGGAACATACATAGGTACCCATGATTCTGGTCACAGGTATATTCTAGTGTATCTGAGTTTGTTTCATTGATCTGCCAGGTTATACTTTGTGGAAGTGAAGAAGATGCTCAGCACTGAGCTTGGCCATTTATTTTCCTTTCAGAAGCCTGTGCCTATAATCATACCGTACAGAATGATTATAGGCACAGAACCATACAAAGTATTTTGGATTCTCTCTTCTGTCACAGCTGCATCCACACCAGTAAATAAAGGGGTTCAAGGCCAATTTTCTGGGCCTGCAGACAAGTGGAATACATACGTACATCTAAACTGTGTTCTCCCCACAAAAGAGACTGGCCTTGGGTTGTCCTAACCACTGACCTGTGCCTGGGCATTGTTTGAAAATTTGCTAGTTAGAACAGACCAGTTGGGACACTGCTGACAATTCTCCAAGATATGTGGATGCAGGGCACAATTTGAGCCTGCAGTCTTGCTCTGTTTATCAGTACAGATGAAAACACAGAAACCTGACTTACTATATCCAAAACTCTGCCCCTCTGTTTTGCAGGGACCCTATCAATGCATGCCTCTCCTGGATGGCAGCTGGGAATCCCGTATGATAATGTTAGAGATGCAGCTTTTAGGGTCAACAGCCATTGCTCACACAGGCCCTGAGTTTGGTTGGGCCTACTGATCTCCATCTTTTATCCTGGGAAAGGTATAATAATAAAGGGCATTGAAGCCTTTTTCTGTGAAACTTAGCTGCTGGTCTGTGCTCTTCAGATAGGGAGAGATTAAGTCAGACTCTGCAACTTGTCTAGGCCTCCTTCTGCTTGAGGTATTGGTGCTAAGAGAGAAAACGACATGATTGAGCAGTATTAATCAGGCACTTCAGTCACACTGTTGGCCAGCGGAGTGAAAATGGAGCTATTAGCCTCTGGCTTTCCCAGCCAAGCTCATTCCTTGCAAAGCAGCAGCAAAGGCTTCTAAAATACCAGTGGAACTGATGGGGACAATCGTCTCAAATCATCTAAGGTATGGCTGGGAATCTAGACAGAAAATATTGTTGAGCCCAACTATTAGACAACTTGGCATAGTCATAGGAAAGCCCTGAAGCACAGAGATCTGGCTGAGCTGCTGGTCCCTGGAGGGACAGATAATACTGTATGAAAGGAGACAGAGCAGCTTATCTCATAAATGATTTGCCCAACCTTATTTTGTCTTAAAGATAAGTAGTATGAAATACACAAAACAAATGTGACTGTAGATCCAAGTGCTATGAAAAGTTTCCTTTCCTACACTATGGATTTAGATCATATTTGGTATATTTCATCTAGTACAGGGAAAGAACAACACAGGATCATGACTTTTCAGAACAACTTGAAGAAAGGCGACAGGTCCCAAGGTGTATAGAATATGAACCGGTGTATACAATGAAGAACATGACCTTCTCACCAAACACATTCTTAACCAGAACATACAGATCACTTGCACTTACTATTGGACATGGTTCACAGGTTAATTTTGTACACGTCAGAGTATATCTCCGAGAAGATGTTGACTGGGCAGAGCAGAGACATGTTGTGCATTCGTCAACCATCAGGCGTTTCCATGGCTGAAACATTAGAACCAGTTTGTAAATCAGTGACTATGTCCAGCAAAACTCAAATAAATGAACAGTTTAATCTAGCTTAAATTTCTTTCATTGAAAACAATTCCCCTGCAATTCCACAACAAGTAGCATAGCATGAGGCCATTTTTCAAGTAAGCCCTTTAGAATTCCTTAATCTGTGAAATGGCAGTGGCATTTCTTATTTCATCACTTACAATGCTATCAAGAAAGGAAGGAATCCTTAAAATTGATGAGGGAAATTTTGTCATGAGCTATGCTGACAATGTGTCAGGTGGTGGCCACCAGTTCATTTTTCCAGAGTATAGTGAGTTGGTTTGCCAACAAGTTTTTACTCTTGAACCATTGCTATCTACAGATCATGGACAGAAATTACTTGTTGTTGTTCTTATAATAATGCTGCTTATAATCTCTAGAAGCCTAAAAGCTTAAAACTGAGAAAGGAGGAAGAAAAGCAGAAACAGAATTACTGAGTAAAGAACTGGACTTGTCCATAGTTTCAAGCAAATCAGTGGCTGAGCTGGCACACGATTCAAATTCCCTGAGCTCTTCCCCAGCACTTCATTTTCTGGATCCCATCACGTTTTCAAAGCAAGCAAAAATGGCATTTAAAATATAGATTAAAAATGTCAAACTATTAAATGAGAAACAAAAGAAATTGAATTCCTAGCGCTGAAAGAAATTCTAAATACAGTCTTTCTGCCTCCCAAGTGCGTAGCCTTTCCTTTCAACTCCAGAAGAACAAACCACTATGGTTGAAGGAACAAAAGGGAAAGAGACTATTCAAGATTTTCACAAATTTCTAAAACCTAATAAATAAGGGAATCAGACATTGAATATTGTTAAACTATAAAACCTTTGAGTTGTACTTCAAAAGTTAATGGAATGTCACTGTTGACTTCATTTGGAACAGAAACTATCCCATGCTCTATACTATGCATATCCTCAAATTTCTTCTATTTCTTGTTTACGCTAGTAAACATTCATGAGACAAATGGAGTAAAACTAAGAAGCTGTCCAGAGTAACAGTGTAAAAGTAATACATTTATGGATATCTCAGAGCCAATACTTTTACGTATACATTAAAGGACAAATGTTCTGATTAAAAAATTTTAATTAACTATTAGTCTGCATCCCAGCACAACAGAGGTCCTCAGGCCTCAGTGGTTTTCTATAAAGCACCAGCAATAACAATTACTTTTTTCTTAAGTTTTTGGAGGTCTAGAAGAAAGATCCTCCACATACAACATGATGGAGATGGTAATACAAATGGGAAGATCCCTGTCTTTTAACAATTCAGCTGGAGACTTTGACATGGGACACTTCAACCTTCTTAGTTTAACTTTTTAGAGTGAACACCGGGTCATTAATCTGGAGTGTTAAAAGACCTCAGTGGATGCAGGCATGAGGACACATTCATAACATTTTCCTACAGGAGAAAAATGGATAGCAAATGTCATATGAAACTCGGGACTTCTTGTTTACTCTCAACACTGGAAAACATTCAGACAGCAGAGTGATAGTTCTAGTAGAAACTACATGGCCTCACAAGGGCATTCAATTCACTGACATTATTGCCTTACTGGTTAGTAGCTCCACATATTGATGTGCATGTACACACACAAGTTTTGCAAATCTGGGAGATGGCCTCACCATGTTGACCTGTTTCAAAATATGTTTCTGTTTGTCCTGTTTACTAGCATAATTGTACTGAATTCAGGCCCTCTAAAAGTAAATGCTTATCACAGAATGCCTCAGTAGGTCTAGGTTTTTTACATCATGTAGTAAGGGTCTATAAGGGCACAATTGATATTAAAATTGATATCCTCACTGGATCTTCTAATACTTCTAACATTCCGATTAAATATAAAAAAAAAGCAAATGAAGTTTAGCTTATAACCAAATCACTGTTACAGGCAGGAAAGTAGGGCTTACTAGGGACATGCTGAAATTCAATCTTCACATACAAGTGCCTTGAACTTTTAGGGCAAGGTCTTACCTTAACCCAAAGTTTTCATCACACCTTAGTTCTATAGTATTTATTTAATGTATTTAGGGATCAGTATGCAAATGGCTTTAACAATGGTTTTCTGTGAACAAACATAGCTTTGCATGACAGAATTGAATGAAATAATGGCTCAATACATCTTTCTTCCTTTTATATAATACATCTATCATATGTTTTCTTGGCTAATTTAGAATGAAATGTCAACATCTGCTAACCCAGTGTTAGTCAGTACAACCAAAATAACCTGCATAAAGCCCAAATCTACTCAGATCTCCTTCAAAAATGCCACTCAGTAAAAGCCTGGGAAAACAGATGAGTGATACAGATAATCCTTTTGGTAAATACAGCCACCTGCTTGGAAGTCTGCAGTTAAAGCCCACAGCATTGTTAAGAACAGCAGAGTGAATGCAATACACCAAATTACTGGAATATAATATTGGTAACCAGATACAGGACAAAAATGTAAAGGGATTAAGGACACAGTCAGTTAACAGAACTGTAGTAAAAGAGTCAAAACTTGGAACTACTCAGTGTATAAGTTAATGGAGCAAAGTTTTCCCTTGATATAAAATGAAACTTGAAACCTATTCTTAAAGGACCTAGAATAAAGGTTTTGAAATCCAGGAAGTATAAACTTCTGTGGACACCACATCTTCCTTCCTGACCAGAACCCTGGAACAGTCATTGAAGTAGAGAATAGCATAAAACAAAGCTGTAGTAACGCCAGCTGCTCAAAAGCTTTCAGACACACAGTCATTAAATGAAGCTAGTTTAATTGGGAAGTTCATTAATTTAAGATAAGTTCTAACATAAACTATAATTTAATTATTTTTTTAGGGAAAAAATGTATCAAAATGGCCACTCTGTTTAGAAATCTTCCAAGATTATATCTCAACTCGAATTTCACACTCCCTATCCTGAGAAAATATTTCAGTAACTGCATTGTTGAATGTTAACTTCAGCAATGCTTGATATTTGTGACAGCAAGAGCGCAGAAGTAACATGACAGCTGGAGCCTACCTACACCCTCAAAATTTTGCACAGGCAGTGTTTGATAAAATGGCCAATTGTAAGGAAGAACAATAGCACATTTTAAAAGCTGTCTTAAAAGAAGAGAAAAAAAAAGAAAAAGAAAAACCTTTTAAAAACAGCTTTTATATATAGCCAGAGGACAAAGAAGAATGAGTCAAAATGTAGTTTTGTGTTAGCTGAAACACTTTAGGTATTCATTCCAAATCTGGAAAATTTTATTAACGTAGGAATTTTTTCAATATTGTAGAAAATGAAGTATTTTATTTTTAAGTCTTCAAACTACAGATACTCCTCATTTTGCCTTCAACACGATAATTTCTTTCAAAATGTGCGTAATGCTTCATTTTAAAATATTTTAAAATGTTTTAAAACACTTGAAAAGAAACCAAAGACTTTATTTGACATATCAGATGATAAACATTTTGTTGGGAAAAAAATGATTAGCTGTTCATGAAAGAACAGAAAGCAGCTGGCAAAACAGAATATAGACATAGATATTCATACCCTATATACCAGAAGGTGGCAGAGGCTAGTAGTCACTATACTGCATGGCCTTCTCTATAAGTATGGTATTTATAAAATGCCACAGCTAGTTCTGACAACATACTATAGAGGAGACAAATAGAGGAATCAAAGAGAAAATAGATTATTAAAGATTTACCACTTTAAAACCCTTATCTCAGTGTTCTGACAAGAAAAGGCAGTTACTCCTTGTATTTAATTCTACAGGGAAGTAATCCCCACACAGAATGATGGATACTTGATGACAGGGCTTTAGTTCTAAGCGACTGATAAATTTTTGCTTATCAGCTTTGAAAAAAATCAAAATCAGAAGAAATAGATGGAGAAAGGTTCTCTCTGCCATAACTCAAAAGTCCAAATAGATTTGGATAAACTTATCTTTTAAATAAATGAAAGAAAGACATACATTGACAATGCAAGAATACATAGGTTAAAAATTAGGTTAAATGACGAAAGACGACCTGTTTCCCTGGGGGATGATGAGAATATTTAGAGCTCTATGACACTAGAGGTGCTGCCAGAATATGGATTTAGGGAAACAATGGACAATTGACAGAGCTCTCCAAAGATAAATTCGGCATAAATGAGATCATATGCTAAACTCCCATCATTCCCACTGTCATGGGCTGGGTTAGACATGTCTTAATCTATCCACTAAACATGCAGTTGAGAAAAAATTTCCTCTGAGGGCATACCAGCAGGGAACTTGAAAGGGGACAGAGGTCAAACAGTGAGAAAGCTCAGCTTTCCTGTCCCTGCTAATAGCCAAGAAGGAATACCCTTCCTTTCACACAGGTGGAGCAAGACTCTCCATCCGGTTTTTAATCTGTTTTATCCTCTAGGTAGAATACGGGAAGTTTTTGCTTCCCTGAAGTGGGCAAAGATAATTTTTTTGAGATTATCCCTTGCAGATAGTTTCCTGTGTGTTTGGTAGCCTGCAAGTCATTACACAACACAGATTACCACAGTTTCTAAGCGCTTTTCTCCAGCATCCTTTCAAGACAAGGAAACATTACTGTCTCCATTTTGCAGATACCCAATGTCATACTGGAAGACTGTGGCAGGGTCACGAACTAGACATATATGTGCCAAGCCATTTGCCACTGCTTTTACCTCAAGGTCTCACTTGCAGGGATTCTATCTGAACAAAGATGCCCTGTATGCTTATGTGCATTCTGGCAGGTCTGTGTTCTTCAAAAGCTCATTTATCTATCTAAATATCTTACCATTACAGCGCTTAAAAGGACTCGTGTCTTACCCCAATAACAGTGCCATTCAAAGGACAACCATTCAGGGGTACTGAAAAAGAAGATAATATTCCATTTAACATTACAATTATCATGACATTACCAAGATTTAATAAACCACGGGTATGTTTTTCTAACTCATTAGAGCTCCAACTGAGGACATTTAGGTACAGTTTCACTGTAAAGAGGCAAAATTGAGTCCTCTTAGACTATACCTTGAAAGGCAGCAATTTGTAAGAGTTATCTGAATTCCACCTCCAAATAGCTCTTGCAGAATTACTTTTAATAAGTACACAGTACAATATAAATTTTTCCTCCCAGTTTAAGCCTTGCACTCTCAGAAGGTTTTTCTGCAAGTTACACTGTCTATTTCCTCTCCTCCTCCCACTGCTAGCTCCTCACCCTGTGGTTGCATATATAGTTCTCAATTAAACATGACTGGGAGTCTTCGCAGATTGAGGCCAGTTAGCCAAATCTTCTGATTTGGACTTCTGACTCAAGCCTATACTAGGAAATGGCCACATCCACAATGCTCAGAGAGACACAGAAGACAGTACGGCTGCATACAAACTCCCTTGTTCATAGCAGGCACTGAGGAGACCACTGAATCCTTGAGGTCCCTTCCAATCTTGGATCTATGATTCAATAATTCCTAACCCAAAAGCATCTCAAGACCTCTTCTGATGCAGGCTAGAGCTGTAAAAACATAGCCTGATATGTATGTCTCAAGCAATGCAATGCAGCTCCAAGAGCAAGTAGTTCGCGAGGAGACAGTGAACACCAGTTGGAAAGAGAAAGTACTAGCAAAAAAAGAGCTATTGTACTCAATGTCAAAATTACACAGAAGAGCTTCAAAATAGTACTGTACTTGCATAACATACACTTTTGAAATTGCTGTTGAGAAACAGAAGATCAACACATGAGAAGGTTCATTCTCTAGTGATTCCATTTGTCATACACAAAACCTTACCACATCGGCAGGAAGGACAGCAGTCTATTGTTTGGTCACAGCGTAGTTCAGTTCCCTGTGGACAGTCAGGCACATCCATTTGAGAGCAAGAAAGATTCTTTTGCTGCACGAAAACCTCGTTGTTCACCCGGACACACTCATTGATAACGCAATGATTGAAGGGGGATCGCCACTCTGTGCCCACCTGAGAGGTAATTTTAAAAGAATTAAATGTAGGCAAGGAGAAAGACCACCACAACCGACATGATGCTTTGCAAAAAGTACATTTACTGCATCAGGAACAGTCTGTCACCCAACAGCTCTCCATAAATCCTTAATGTGAAAATGAGTTCATAGAACAGTCTGCTGCGCGGTTTGTAGAGTATAGGAGTTACAGGAGTATCCTTAAGGTGAAAAATAAAGGAGCAGGTAAAACATTGTATGAAGAAGAAAAAGCACTCCTAACTAGATTTACGTCTATATTTGTTACCCAGTAGCTGGCTGCACTGCACTGCGCTGTAGTCGAGCCTTCTTTCTGCTGGAACCTGCTCCGTATCAGCTCTACTAAGCCCAAAGGAGGATTTGGTGATAGATTCTAGACCTCAAAATACTTGCAAATGTACAAGAGATCAGATCCTGTTAACAGTTCTACTTATTATAATCTCATAGGGGTCAAAGCCAAAACTTCAACTGATATTATGGGAAAAGATATCACCACAGACCAGAAAGAAGATACTGTCACAGTTCAGCACTGGGAGGAGCTGATCAGTGCTTTGAAGCTGTATGCCTCTACAGTTAAAGCTCTTTGAATACACTTCAGGAACAGAGAAGGTGAAAATCAGATCCCTAACTCCAGTAAATTCAAACATCTTTGCTCAGAAATTTAGGAAATACTTTTCTCTCGTGTGTTAAATAATTAGTTCTTTGTTAATGACAAGAGTTGAAAGAGGACATAGCAAGAAAGAGACAGCAGGGAATAGGGATTATGGTGGGACATTAAAATAGGTCCTCTGAAGGCTTGTTTTATGAAGCAATAAGAGATGCCCTTGGTAAAATCAGGGAAGAGGCAGGCTGCAAAATGATACATTAACATTTTTCAAAAGACAACAGTAGACTGCCTTTGTAAAAGAAGCAACTAAAAAGTTAATATTAAATATGTGAACGTGAGATGTAGACAAAAATACAGACATGTTATAAAGATAACACTTAGGAAAGAAAAGATGGGGAGGTCTATTCTTTTAAACATATTTTACTTACTGTTCCTGCCTTTGTTGAATCGATAGCTCTGCATAGGATTAAGCAATTTAATGCTACTGGGACAGGCAAAGGTTTGCTGAGGGTGGTTGGGTTAGAGACAGAACAAACTGAATAACTGAAGGCAATAAAACATGCAGACAAGAAAAGAAACAAATATCCACCTAGCTTTTCAGAGCAGAAGGGTATCTGCAGCACATTTTAAATAACTGTTGCAAGCACTCCCTTCCTGTTGGGCTTTTTGAATCCTAAGGGAAGAAGCACACTACTGAAAATAAGTTGTTGTTTTGAACAGAAAACAGGTGTGGCCTGGACCACTGAAGTCTAATCTGACATATACCGATGATCTCTAGCAACCAGAGTATAATTCATGTTTCTATCCTCATTTACTTCCTGATATTTCCATGTGTACCAAATAGGATATCCTACTTGATTTGACTGAAATTCAAACAATCCTACCCTATCTGCCTGCTATCCATAAAGTAATATAAATTAATTGATATAATTTAAACAGCCTACAGCCAGAGAAGCATTATATTCCATTAACAGTCTTTTGATCTACCATTTGTAAAATTACTAATTTTAGACAAAAATATTACTTCCTTAGAGCCCAAAAAGGGTGTGGAGGGTTTGCTTATTAGAAGCAAATAACTAAGTCACACACTTCAAAAACCACTGTTTTTCAGCATTGCTTGATATGTGGAAAAATTAGCTTATATCTTCTTCATCTCCTCCAGTGGGACACAAAGTAATACCAAGGCACTTAAGCTAGAAGAGGAAGCATCCATGCCACCAGCACCTCACCTCATGCAAACGAGAATCTGCATCACCCCGAAACCATAATAGCTGCTCCTCACAGGCAGTCTTCTGGCATCTCCCACAACACTCTCCTTCTTCGACAATATACTTGTAACCCTGTAGGAGAAAAGAAAAAGACTCATTGGTCCAGAAATCGGAAACAAATGAGAAGATTAATCCTAAAAGAGAGCACTGGGATAAATGTTTAATGTTAGCAACTTTTTATGGAAAGGCGAGTTTGAAAACAGAACTGTAAGGCCACAAGCTGCTATGACAAAACAAAGTGGTCAACCCAGCTCATCGTTCTGTTAACTGGTTAACATTATCTGTCAAAAAAAAAAAAAAAAGTTAAAATGCACACAACACTAAGAGCAGAAATTCTTATATCATTAAGTTCCTGTTCAATATATACTTTGAAGACATATTCTTTTCGGCTACATGGACTAGCTTTAGGTACTGTCCTTTCTCAGGTGATGTCGATCAACTAACAGGCCTTGTGAGGATATCAGCTTCTCTAGTGTGGTATGGAGCAACCCTTCTTGGAGTGCAGAAAATGATGACTGTGCCTAACACTAAAAAAAAATTTAAAAAAGAATTAAAATCCGAAATCCTTCAGACACTTCTTCCTTTTCCTAGAATCTGCTCAAATATTTCACAGCATACAGATTTGCCACTAGACAGAAAAGAACAATGACAAACAGTCAGAAATGGAAAGGGAAGAGGTAAAAGAAAAATAGTTCCAGAGGACTGAGCTATTTCAACAGCATTACGCAGCACTCTTTTCCAAATGTTTATTTGTATGTAACCAGTTACTTTTATGCATTAGCAAATTGTAAAGGGCAAGTCTTTCCAATAATATAGTGCTATAGAGGAATGCAGAAGGAAAAAGAAGTGAAGGCCACTTCTAAGGATGATTATCAGAATTGTCATGCTATTTGGTAGAATTTAAGAGAAAACTACATATGAATGTTAGGAATACAGTTTAAAAAAAATCACTACATAAAATCAGTTTTACATGCGAGTCCTATACAATTACGAGAATTTTTATCTGGCATTGAAAAACTATTATATATATAATACTACTTTACAAAAGAAAATGAAAGGTAAAAATTGTTCTAGTGGCATCTTGGACATTAATCAGCATTCACAACTCCTCTTCCCACTCCTGACAATTTAAGGCTAGGATTCAATCTGAGCACGTTCAGACACCTAATTGTCCTGTGGTGAAGCAGAGGCAAGGGGTTCATCTCCTGAAGCAACTAGCCCAATATTCAAACCTAAAAAAAGTACCTAAAGAGTACCTAAAAGAAAGCAAGCAAGGAGCTTTACTCTAATTAGAAATAATACAATCTACATTCAATAGCTAGGCAGTCTCCAAGGGGATAAACATAACTCTGATTTCAATACAGAGCTGAGGAAAAGATGTTCTGTCAAAGAAAATACTGTTCATCTCAAAAAATGTCAATGAAAATAAGCATAATTTTGTTTTGGTCAATCCTTTTGAATTGAATTGCTGAATTATTCCCAGCTGCTCCCTCCCTTCATGAACTGTCCTTGATTTGCAATATGAGGCATATTAGCAGATCTCAGTACTAAGAGGACTTTCACACTGAAATGCATTTTGTATAACGTCATAAAATGTTATTCTAGAGTTTGACCTAGATTTGCAGAAAAAAAAAAAGTTGTGTTGATGAGCATTTTGTTCTATATGACTTTTATCTGTGAAAAATATGTCTGAAGCATCTGACATATCGAATTAAGCTTTTTATTTGTGTGGCAACTCAGAGAAGTAAAAATCCGTGAGCTGTTTGTGCCCAGAATAAAGCAAAATCCAGCTGCAGGACCCAAATTTCACCCAGCAGGTTTGAACAGACTCCTCTAAAGGGCAAAGAAAGGTGCTGTATAGCAGACTCCAGTGGTGATCTGCAGCCCTAAGACATTGACAAAGATGTTGGTTTTGGACAGTTCAGCCTGACTGAGAGGCCCTTTTGGTGTTCAGTGCATTCAAAATGTGAGGGCTCTGACTTCTAAGGGAAAGAAACAGGAGATCACAGCTTGTGACCTCAGTTCCTGCTGAACTTCTCCTAATAAAGCCTCTGAACCACCATACTAGACAACAAATATGTCTCAGAAGACAAACTTGCAAACTGCAGCAGTTTACGAGCTCCTCAAAAAGCAGAGTATCAGTCTGTACTTGAGGAGTAAGGGGGACAGTGATTCCTCACTGCCACAGCATGAGACATAATTTCACCATAAGAAAACTGCACCTTTCGTGCCTCGCAACATGGAAGTTTGGGCCCATAGGAATAAACAAAGCTTCAGTTCGTGTTTAATTCTAAAGGTGGTGATGTTTAAGGTTAAGAAAAGGAAAATGTCTGAGAAAAGAAAACTTTATTGTGCATTTTGAGGTGATTTTTTTTTATATTGTGGGGTTGTTTTTTTTTCCCCCCCAATTAGATGACTTACATACAAAGAGTATATGCTACCAGGATTATTCCTGAGCTGCACAATCTGTGAACATTAACATCTGACAAGTCTCAGATACTGTGTCACTGAATGTTAATGTTAATGAATTAGGTAGAGTAAGCAATATCCATCTCTTCCTTCAATATTTTTCATTTTCTAGCATACAGACACTAGCATATAGAGAAATCAGTGTTTGCTGTGGTTTATTCAAGGTTCCAAGTACAGTCAATATTCTGCTTATCCTCAGCATTTTCTGGACTGGATCTACTGCTTTATTCCTCCTCCACATCTTGGCTTTTTTTTTTTTTTTAACATAGAGTTCAAGCTTCAAACAGGGAACTAACATTCTGAAGCAGCACTTAGTAAGTGTCTGACCCTCCATCACACTGAGAGGCATAACACAGTCTACAAGACTAAAAAAAAAACCTCATGCCCCAGGAGGTAAGGGATAAGGCAACACAAGACTCCCCTCACATTTGAACAGGTGCTCATGGCTGACTTGGGAGTGCTGATGAGCAGCTGCGATGGAGAATCTGACAAGTGCTCAGTTATACTGCTAGATCAGGGTGTTTCATCAAACACAAATGCTGAGATAAAGCTGATCTCCTGCACAGAGGGTGAAAGCAGATAGATTAAGATGTTCTACATGGGGTGGAATTTTTGCGCACTTTTGAACCGGAGCTTGTCTTGTGTCAAATGGAATAGGAATGCAGATTAATTCTGTAGCATTCAGAGAACGCACATTTTGGTCTCATTGCCTACTCAAGGCTACCGGAGGGGTCCGCACAGGTTACGGTTTGGCATATTTGTGCACTCTCTCTTTCATCCTAGTGTTGCTCGGGATACATAGTTCATCTTTTCACGGGTGCTTTCGTTTTGGCCAGAAAACCCTGTCAGCTGCCTTTTGTCCAACAAAGCAGGAAGGAAAGGAGAGAATACTCCTCAACGTAGTATTTTAAGAAGGCTCCAATATTTGTCTTTCACATATTGAGATGATAGCACCTACAGAGGGTTGGAGGAACCAAAGAGAACGAAAATGGCAACAGTAGACTGAGAAAAAGCCAGTAGGATGCATCTGAATCCGCTCGACATGCTGAAAGCAAAAATCTTCAGTTGCAATGAATCACAATTCTAGAGATTTCCCTGGAGTTGCACTCATTTAGCCCAGGTGAAGCCTTAATTCTCTGTTTGCAAGTCTCTAGAACATTAAGGTATCATTTCCTCATTTCCATAATAAATTACACTCTGAAACGCAAGCAGGATATTTGAAATTACCTCCCAACAAGACTTTCAAAGTTTTTAAATGAGATCTTGCACATCTAATATTCAAACAATCTTCCTTTTACATTAGTTACTTTGACCTCCTTAATATACAGTATTAAGCTATTTACTATCATGCTTTACATGCTCCTTCAAAGGAAAATAAGTTTGAAATATTGAGATTAAAGTCACAGCTTTTGTAGTCAGCATCTATTACAACCAACATTCACTATGCTTTTGCACCTAGGGTGCAAAAGTTCTTTATTTTAATTAATCTAGACACTCAAAAATCTAACCTAATTAACTTACACACACTTAGTCAAATGGCTTTGTCTTAAACACTTATCCCAGAAAATTATGTTTCATTCTTCTCATAATAATCTAATCTTTTAAATTATCTAATACTTTAAACCACACTCTCATATCACTTACAAAGCACCTAGCTCCAAGTGCTTCCTTCACACTAGTATACTAGTGATTTTAAGGTGTTTTTGAAATCTGTTATCCATTTTATCACCATTATTATCTGAAGGGATGCAGTTTGATGTACTCAGAGAAGTAATTTCTGAAGAAGCTCTAGGAGGGAGATACCGCTCCTCCTTGTGGCACATGAAATAATTGCAGCAATTATCTGCTTGCTTTCTGGAAACTTTGGTAAGAGAAAGATAGAAGAGGACAGAAAAAGTGAGGGGACTACGACATATAAAGAAGCAAACTCACATCTGATTTGCAAGTGGCAAGTCTGTATTTGCTGTTAACCTCCTCAGAAAACTGTGGGAGAGGTTCATTTAAATGAAACATTCACTCTTTTTCTATTCCATTTCTTTACATGCTAAAACTACAGGTATGATTTGAGTTTGATATTGTCGTGCTCAGGAGGCCAGTAGAACTGTACATTCATCAGAGTGGTGGAGCTAGTATATGTGTTATGTTTCTCTTTTTCTGTATCTATATTAAAAACTGTAAGGTGTTTTCACAGAAGTCAGATGACACAGTCAACAATGATACTGCACGACTTGAAGACCAGGCAATGGAATTAATAACCATAAGCAGCAGAGAGTTCCAACATCACTTTAGTAATCAATCATGATTAAATCATGTCTTTAATGTCGATACAACTTTCAATGCCATTTAATCTGAATTGAAAAATAAGCCTTAAGGCCAATTTAAACTGAGTTACAGAACTTCTGCAGTCCTTGATATGTATGTCCACTGAATCAGGAATAAGAAAAAAAAAAAATCTGCCCTATCCAGGTTCTCCAATATACTACAGTATTGGTTGTACAACTTTGACAGCCATTAAAAGGAGCAGAAGAAATGGCAGATTACCAAAAAGAATTGTCATGATATCCACCAAGGCTTTTCATTTGTTTTGAAAAACATTTTTGACGCTGCAGTGCTAAAGGCTGATTTATCAAGAAACTGTAGCTCTGCATTAATTACACTTTATTAGAATACCAAATAATTAATAAAGTTACGACTATGAACCAAAACACAGCCAGATACTTTAGATCTAATATTTCACAATAATTGTCACACTACAAACAAGTCTCTTTTACAAAAGGAAACTGAAGCGATTCTCTTGCAACAGCTGAAAGCTCTCACACATCTACTCTCATGTTTTTCACTGCATTGGGCATCCTCAAGCTTTGTCACCAAACTCCACACTTGGAGAAAAAGCATTAGTTTGGTTTGTTGGAATTTTTTTAATAGATAGGGTTTTTTTTGGTCTGGTTCTGGGAGACTATACACTGTTTAAGACACAGCAGAAGAAAACATTATTAAAAATAAAAGTTTATTTTTTTTTACACCTTCTCAAGTGCACATACATATGTGCTGTCCAGCTTGTTCTGATACAGAGGCTGCAAGTTAAATAATATTGAAATATGGTGGTATTAAGGGATTTGAAAGTCTTTGAAAGCCAAGGCACAATTTGCTTGACAGCGTTCAGAAAAGAGAACTGCTTTTCAGATATTGTTCTGCTTAACAAAAATGTTCACAGTCAAATTTCAATGAGTGATTTACTGTTTTCAAATACATACTAGCGTAAATTCAAATCAGAATTTAAACTAAGTCAGACAATGCAGGGTTTCTACAACAATGCTAACTCAGTCACGAGGTGCTGCACATATATGCTTTATGCCCAAGGTCAGTCTTTGACTCTCAGACACACTATTGATGTCTTTCCACCAACAAAAATAAAACCTCTAACTTCTCATAGCTGTATATACAAAGTCTGCTAATGAAGAGCCTTCTTCCAAATGTAACTGAAGAAAAGCAAGGAAGAAGAAGAGATATCATATGTTGATTTTTCTTAGCTTCTGTCAATGAGACTGCATAAATAGGGCTGATAAAAAAACAAAAATAAAAGGTTAGATTTCTTAAAACCAGTTGAGAGGTTTAGGAACAACAGTGGGGAACAGTCTTGGTGGAAGAGGGTACTGTGCATGATACATTTTTTTTTGAGTTTCACTGTATTTCTAGTAAGAAGAGTAAAACCTACTCCTAGAGCAGAAAAAAGCATGTGAATCTTGCCTCACAAGTATCACTAGAAAACCCAGAACAACACAGTAACATCCGAGTTCAGCACAGTGAACTGAACACAGAAGCAGCACCTGTTCCTCTTAGTTGAAGAGGTTTGCAGTTACTGCTGTAGTATGCTCTCTTTCGCATTTCCCACTGCCAAATTCCAGCTGGTCACCTGTAATGATGACCGAGCAGTCTGTTGAGTCACAGGCGAATGTGTAGACTTTTATCAGCTACTGGACCACTGAAAGGACTGATGTTCCAATACAGATTCCAAAGCGCTGCTTAGTTATCTGTTTGAATTTTGTGTGGACTAATAATGCAATATATAGCCTAATATGAACATTTAAAAAGCACGCTGGAAATTTAGATAGCATTAACTAGCTCATCTTTGCTTCTTCACTAAGGAAAAAAAACAAATTAGTTTCTTCTGGGCTTCACTTCACAGTTCAGGGAAGAACAAAGCCATGGGGAAAAACTTGGGTCAGCAAAAGACTGCAGAGAATATTCTGAATCCCAGACAGTCCCATCCAGCTGCTCCTCCGGGACACCCCACACAGCCTATTGAACTTGCAGATTATGAACACACCAGACCATGGAGTAAGAAAGAGCTGCTTCAAGTCAGATTGCCTTTTCATAAATGGAATTGGTTAATACTATCAAGAACAATCTCAATTAATCCATGTATATACTGAAAGCTTTACAAAGAGGCAAAATGTGTTTGTGGTAGCCTCTGATTTTTGCAGCACAGCTTCTCTGGCCACATAGCTATTGGTAAGGGATGTGGGTTATCAACACTTGGCTGGACTGGGCAACCTCTTCTGCCATTTGCTTTTTCTGCAGAACCAACTGAGTATGTCCACCTTCCTCACTGACTAACTGATCCATGATAACCTCATGAAGCAAGAACATTGAAATGCTCAGTGATTATGGTTACAAGGTGCTAGATAGCAGAGCAAAATGCAATTCTAGGGCATCGCATTTAATATTACAGTGATTTTTTTACTTCTTTATTCTCCACGTTATGTTGAGGTAAGGAATGTTAGGGATGTAAATTGGGTAGTTTCAAAACAGTCTAAAAATCATTTTGAACTTCTGTTTGCACAAATTGTGTTATGGTCAAACTGTTCTAATCTATCACACAGGCAAGTGCTTGCTGACTTTTAACCTATTCCTTTGACCCTTCTAGAATTCTTCTACCAATTTTTTGTACCAAGTATCTGTCTCCTTCTTCTTGACCAGCTATGTCAATATAACAAAGCAGTTCACACTTCCTTTGCAGGCTTCCAAAAGTAAACCACATAATTTTATAGCATGTAGCAGATGTCTGAGCACAATAAAAGGCCACAGCATGTGGTGTTATTACTGCTATAATGGGCAGAGCTGAGCAATACATAGATCTGAAATATTCTCTTCAGAAAGTGAACTTCAGCCACAACTGTCATTTGAAATTGAACTTCAGACATCGTGAGTACTTATTGTGCAAGTGGCACAAATGATAGACACTTCAGGATGCAGTTTTCCTTTTACTGAAATATAAAAGAAACTTGTCACTGATTTCCTTGGCAGTAGGATATGATCCTAAAACAATAACACCAAAAAAAAGTCAGTAATGCTCAGGCCCTTTCAGACTCTGTTCCCAAGATAATTTGTTGCTACAACACTCATTTTCTATTTTTCTCTGGTTTGCCTAAACAGGTTTAAAAGTAATCATTTCAGACATCCATCAGGGCTCTGCTGGCTGATACACCGGTTTAAATGTTACTCACCCGAGAGCAAAACGTGTCACATTGTTTGTCATGACACTCCATCATCTGAAGTCCTGTAATATCATCCCTCATACTACTGCAAGAGCATTCCCTGCAACCATCTTCCCAGGTTGTCCCAACGGGGTAGACTATGTTGTTGTGTACACACACCTATTGAAAGTAATAATTAATCCGTGAGAGAGCATACTACTGGCTCTAAAAAAGCAGCTGTTTGTTTGGGGTTTTTTTGAAACCTACCATCAATTTCATGAAATATTCTGAACCCAATAGAAATGCTACAGGTCTTAAAATTGTGGCCACTCTGTTGACAAAATGAAAATAAGTGTAACCAAAGCTACTGTTTTATTAAGAATAAAAGGGATAATTTTATTTGCAGTCCAAGGAATGACTCAGTTTCTCTGTAAGTCTGATGTGACCCAATATTTAGAGATAATAAACAGTAAGTCCTGTAGAAGGAGTTGTACATACATGCAAAACTTCTTCCAGCTAAATCACCTGATCTGAAAAGAGGTACAAGCATTCATTCTCTTGTACCCTTCAGCCATCACGGCTACCACAAAAGCTGTGCCATCTCTTATACTGCATTTTCTATGAGTAAATTTTACATCGTGTTATTAAAGAGATGGACATATTTTATTTTTATAGATATAGCAAGTAAGTCATGGAGACATAAGATGGTTTATGCAGAGTCATGAACTACTTAGCAACAGCAAATAAAGGCTGGATCTCCTGAGCTGCAAAACAGCATAACCCTATGTTAAGCTGTTAGGTAAGGTTGCTTCAAAGAAAAGGTTACATGGCTCTGCAACCTCCCCTCTCAGCAACCTTAAAGGTTAACATAAGGTTAGCATAATATAACAAATTAATAAAAGTTTAGGAAGCTAAGGAAAAGTATATCCTGGAGAAGTTTTAACAGAGTCAACTTGGCAAAAAAAATAAAAGTGGCAATATAGTTCATATAAGACAAAAATACTTCCACCAGCAGAATCAAGGTTAATTGATCAGCACAAGATGTTTAGGTCTAATGTATCTCAAATACTTCAATAAATACTATGTAATAACAGCACTGATCCAAAAGCATGTACCCCTGTTACCCAGAAACAAACTAAAAATATAAAAATTACCTCTGAAATTCCTAACATTTGAATGACCTTGAAGTTTCAAATAGTTTTGGTTTTCACTTACATTTTTTAAAAATCTAATTATCTCAAAGTCACAAAAAAATGGGTTGGTTGTGACAGAATAAATGACTGTAACAAAACAAACAACAGTGTACTTCTCTCAGAGACATGCAACTTAAAAATGCCCTGGCATCATTATGTCGCCGTCTCATTCAGGTTTTGTAAATACCTAGCTACCCGCTTACTTTGGTGCTGTCACTCCATGTTTAACAGATACTCTCTATGGAAATGACACTTCATTCCGCTTACCCTGCCTGGAACACAGGTGGTAGATGTGCAGCCGCAGTCATTGGTGAGAGATCTGGATAGATATCCCAGAGGGCAGCTCTCTGTTGAGTTTGTACAGCTGCAGGCACACTCATATTTATCACAGCACTCGGTCTTCTTAACAGTCAGCTCTCGATGTGGTGGGCAGGAAGGTCTTTGAATTAAGCTGCATGCTTCTCTGTTACATGCTGGCAGGAAAAGGTAGGTACTATATCAAGCACACGGCATTTCAGAGTGCTGCAAGTGAACAAGACAATTCTCTGGCAGCAAGGCACTAGTTGCTACTGCAGACTGTTATAAATCTACTTAAAGACTAAGAAGTAATGCAGATATAAAAGACCCAGGGCAAAGATTGTGCTGTAGGTTCAAGAAAAGTTCCTATCCTGCCAAAAAATTGTCGTCTCATATATAATCAAAAGGATTTTTTAAAGTAAGCATAAAGGTCAGAGCACACATGTCCAAGATCAAAGCATTTCTCTATCCCTTAATTCAAAAGTAAACTCAGAAAGTGTCAACAATACCCTTCTTCCAAGTCTGTGAAATCATTACATGTCTATTGGCTCCAAAATGAAACCTTTCCGAGCAAAAAAATAACATCTAAAAGAAGTTGTCAGTTTTGGTCAAACACAACATTCCAGTGTCACTCCCTGCTAAAAAACCCGTATCTTACCACATGTGTAATTTGGTCTGCACTCTCCAGGGTTGGTCAGAGCAAGCTGCAGGCCGAACTCACAGACAGGAGCAGGAGGCAAATCACAGGAAACCAGATCACAGACTAAGAAGAGAAATTGAGAGTGTTTAAGACCACACCTGACTAGTTAGTCCTCAAGAAAAGACACACACACATACATATCCTCTTTAAACTCTTTTTTCCCTACACTCAATTACTATCCTAAAATACGAAGTAAGTTAGAGTTCAGCAGGTCAGAGCTTGTTTTCAAAATAGCTTAAGGAACAGTTCAAGCTTGGGTTACAAGGATTAAGGTTCTAGTATTATAATAAATGTGCAAATACAGACCACGCGAAAATAGATACTTAAAGAAAAGATCATTCTAACATTATTTAGAAAAAAGTCGCTCCATTCCCTTCCTCACCTCTTACAGAAAGAGGGAGAAAGTCAGGTTGGAAGTGAACGATGACTCACATCCTCAGGAGTTATCTATTTTTCCTCACAGATGACTGTACAGTTATTTGATGGTTTCAAAAATGAAATTCAATTTAAAAAGGGATTGTATAACTTTGAAGGGTCTGGTAAAAACATGGATCAAGAACAGTCCAATAGTTTATGAAAACTTACCACACTCATACTCAGGGCAGCACTGGCTAGGGTCCCTGCGCAGACGAGGGACTTCACAGGGACCACACTGAACAGCTGGAGAAGAAAACATCCATCAAACAAGTTTGGATAAGAACTAGAAAACTAGGCAACAAAAACATCAATTCAACTGCAATCATACTTAGAGGTAAACCGATTTACATTTGACAGTAGGACAAGGCCGAACCGTGCAGTTTACTTTCTTGTTATCAAGACACGTGCAGATCTTGCAAGGCTCATTGACGGGAATCCATGTTTCCATGTGCTGCATGAGAAAAAGCCATATTGTTAGAAAGAAATAAAATATTCTGGTCACCAGTATGTCAGTGATGGGAGTGGGCATGGGTGAGTAACATTAATGTGGAAAACCAGAAGACTGTGCAGTGTTGGTTGGTTGTTCTGTTAACAGTAAGAACCTGAGATAATAATCCCGAAATGACTGCAAAGTACTAATTTAGAAAAAGATATAAAGAATGCATGAACTAGATGGGGAATTACTATTGGTTTAAGAATGAAAAATGCTCAGATGTTATAAATACAATTGCAGGCTATTGTGAGTCACTGTAGACTCACATATCATGATTGGATGTTCAGTGGTAATAAGGGAAACAACAATATTTTGGGAAATATATAAAAGAGGCTGTTTTCCCAAATTAGCAGTACTTAAACACAAAGAAATAAACAGTGCTTATTTTTTATTAAGAATATGTGAGGTGTCATCACTTGATTTCCCAGTGAACTAAAGACTAGAAAAGCACTGTAGCAGTCCCAAATTTGAAACTGTCACTGTGGTGATTACCTAGAGGTAATAAGGCACATTAAGAAACTACCAGTAAAGTGTACCATTATTCAACCACTGCTCTTCCTCATGAGAGAGAGAGTAATTATTGATGTTAAAGATGTAGTTCCTGTAAAGAACTATCCACATTTAACACCCATGTGAATATGGAGGTAAGAGTGACAAGATGCACTATGGGGCACTAATGTCAATTTGCACAATCTATCCAGGTTCTGGATGGCTACATGTAGAGTAGGTTAGGATGACACAAAGGGAAAAAAACGTCATCCAGAAAACTCTGGAGTGCAGTTTGTCTAGTACTAAGAAGAAAGGAACGAAATACCTAAACATACTGCCACTTGTACCCAAAGATATCTATGTATTTTAAGCCATCACAGGAGTCTGAAAAGACAGTTTACTTTCAGAGGTTAACAGCATGGCAAGGATGAGACACCAGGCATGCTAGAACAAGCCATCCAAAGGTTTAACAAAGCTTAGGAGTCGAATCACATAGGGTCAGTTAATCCATAGGAAATCTATTTTAGTCAAAGAATACTAGCAATACATCGATGCAAGCTAAGGACATTATCTCAGGGCTCGGCAAAACAACTTAGAGTCCTCTGTCAGAGCACTCTGTGGCTTCAAGGTTAAAAAAGTGCTGAGAAGGCAGCCAATAGAGAATGCTTATATTTGCAGGTGGTGATGTGAAAAGCATGTGGACATCTCAAGACAGAGAATCACAACATTTGTTCTAACACTTTCAACAGCTTTGATTTTTGCACAGGTTTTCTTTAGCATAAGTTGGAATCTCTTTCTAATACCAGAAGAAATGACAAGAGATGGCACAGTGTTAGTAGCATTCTATATGAGCATTGGTACTGAGAATCCCATAAGCCAAATATGATCTAGGGTAGAAAGGAACAGAGGAACAAACACCAGAGAGACAGAAGGAGGTTAAGGGAAGTATAATCTGCAACCAGTTGCACTGCCTGTTGTATTGCTCATGCAGCTAATCTTGCAATGGTGGAGATGCAAAACGGCTGTGAGAGTTGATCCTCCCTCTGCCCTCCACCTCCATCCACACAGCAGCTGCATCCAAGCCTTGCCATTGGGGTGCAGATGAGAGGTTTTTAAAGTTAAAACCTCATTAAGGGGCATGCGACAACTGATGAATTTCAGAACTTCTGCAGAAACAAGTAGTTATCACTGTAGAAGTTATTCCCAAAATGTGTGTGGAGCTTTTCTCCATGAGGACTTGAAACAGTTAGTTAAATGAAAAACGCACCACATTGCCTGAGGATTCAGGGATTTAAGGCACTCAGATCCTAGGCTTTAATCTGCATTTGTAATAACCATTTCATATAGAATCATAATACAATAAGTAGAGTTGCCAGGGTCACTGAGAGGTGTGCACAATTGATCTGTGTTTGAGGCAGTGATCATATGCATATATGCAAGCTATTTTTTACTTCAAGAGAAATAATGACTTTTTTCTATTCCTTTTACTACAAAAATTACAGGTTGATTGTTTTTTCCTTCCATTTTGCCAGCTCCATAAGCACTACATGAATCCAATGATACCGTATTTAAAACAAAGATCTAAAACAGAAGACAAAGAAAAAAAAATCATGGCCATACATATGGAGGTAATGCAACCTTAAAATAAAAGATAGTAAAAGGTCCACATGCTCAATCTTTCAGAAAACTCTAATCTTTGTTTTATATTTAAAATATTGTTTGGGGAATGCAGTTCTGGAATAGAAGAACATACTTTCCCTATGTATGTCTTCCCTTTCACTACCAAAATCCATCAGGTATGTACACCTCAGGAGGGGGCTTAATGCTGTTAGGCTTCTTTACCAGTCCCTTGCCCAGCAGTAGGAAACCCTTGAAAACATATTTAGTGAATATTTTAGTGTGCTGTGCTTTGACCGTCCAGGAGGCAGCATCAAGGTACAAGATATGGCAAAGTGAGCTCCTCAAACCTATGTGGGCCTGTCCTGTGTGAGGGACACACACGGGGCTCCCAGGGCAGACCTGCCATCGGTAGGGCTCTTGCACTGGCAAAGCAGTGCCTGCCTGGGACTTGCTTCACTAAGTCAAGTGCTTCCACAGCTGTACCCTATCACCTAAAGGAAGGTGTTAACTCTGATAAATTTGATGGTTTTGTCATTACATTAATTAATGCAAACAGGATTTGAAAGAGATGTTTCAGCCACAAAGAGTCTTTGCTTCCTTTCAGTTTAACTGTAAATGTTTATAAGACATTTCTTGCTGAAAGACAATTAGTCTAAATTTGCATGTGTAAAATGAAGTCATTCAGAGTACATACATTCATTTACATGTTAAAATCTATCTTTTTACTTAAAGACCAGAGTATGCACATACATACACACTTCTATTATTCACAGATGATCTACAGTACAAAAATTATTATGCCTTTGACAGCAGGTTTGGTGAGTATAAGACCATCCAGAAATCTTATTAAGAATCTAAAGCCCATAAAATACTGTAATTAAATCCACTTCTTCTTAAAGCACTGTAACAAAACTGCAGATATAAGAGGGCTTAGGCGAAAACTCCCAGAGCTGAGTGGCTGGGGGTAAAGAACAACCACCCCTGTACTTAGTACAAAGGATGCAGGGAGAAGTTTGTGCACCCACTGTGTGGTGCTGCAAGGCAAAATCAATAGTCTTTCACTGCAGTCTAGTACCCAGCACCCATAGCTCTTCCCAATCCCATTCTGCAGCAGAGAGGTCTGATTGTGCTGAGCAAAGTGGATTTTCAGTAAAACTAAACCAATTAATTTCAGCAAAGGAATACTTCTCATAAAAAAAA
Source organism: Baryphthengus martii (assembly GCA_013396935.1). NCBI lineage: Eukaryota > Metazoa > Chordata > Aves > Coraciiformes > Momotidae > Baryphthengus > Baryphthengus martii. The sequence goes on from VWZK01012675.1 coordinate 66,550, forward strand.
AAAAAAAAAAAAAAAAAAAAAAAAAAAAANAATTAAAAAAAAAAAAGAAAAGAAAAGAAAAAGGTATAGGCTAATAGGACTTTATATAAGGTTATCTTGGTCTCACTGCTCCCCACCAACCACTGAAAATATTTCAGTCAACTTTATAAAGAGAATAATACATTTTAAGTAAGGGTTCCATATTTATGATTAAATTGTCATTACTGGTAAAAGCCCGCTGAATGGAGGTGTTTATCTTGGTAAATGTTGACTTATGCCATCTCTTCTCTCTTCCCTCTAGACCTCCCTCCACACAAATTTGTCATGCATTTCCGGGTCTGTACAGTCCCAGCTGTGAATTTTATATCCATCCCAGCCAATTTCACACTAGGGGAGCTACATGGGGCTGACAGCCGGTGGGTTAGGAGGAACTGAGCTAGAAAACAAAGTATCCAACGGGAAAAACAGTCCTATGAAACAGATTAACTTGTAAAAGTACAAACCCCAACCACTCACAAAGGTAAGCTGTTAAGCATATAGTCACCTGATGGTGAGTGCCATCTTCACTGATGCATTGTGTGCAGACTCCTTCATCAGCACAGCTGTCATTAAAAATCACCTGTCCGTCTGGACAGAAGCAGCCTTCTGTGGGATAATCCTTGCAGACACTGAGTTGGGTACTATTCTCACAGTGCTTTATGCAGGCTTTGTGGCAGTGATCATATGTCAAATATGTGGGACATTTCATTGCTGAGGAAGACAGAAAAAAAAAAAACCACTCTTTAGAAAATGAGATCAGAAATGCAGATAAATGTTTCCACTCACACTTACTTCAGAATTCTGTTCAGGTTTTTAAAAGCTATCATCTGATGAACATATTTTGTCCTCTGCAGCTACTAACATCTTTGAAAACACATTTTTAAAACTAGCAAAATCCACAATGGAAAGCGACTGAAGGCATTTGCTCAAGTAAAAATAGATGCAGAAATCATCATGCCATACTTGATGCCACAATGAATCAGCAAAGTATGACTTACCCTAATAACAGTACAATGGCTTACATGCGCTGAACATCTTGTCTACCTTTGTATCCAACACTGGGCAAGAGACATAAGAATTTAGAACCACCTTTACATCTATTAGAGAAGCACTGGTAACAGTGCATGGTTAGGAAATATTCAGGACAGATTAAAGCTTTGAACAAAGACATTTTTTTTGACAACTTGATAGTCAGCAGGGTTCCCAAACAATTAAAGAAAGCTAATAAAGAGAACATTTTGGTACTTCAAAACTGAACCTGCTGGATTTCTGCACCTTATTAACTGAATGGCCTTATTAATGGAATTAACTAAATCAAGAAAAGTAACATTCCCTCCTAAGCCAACAAGTAAATTTTTTACTCAGGAGTTCACAACACTGAGGGTGTTGTCTCTAAAAGCAAACACAGGACTAAGGCTACAGCTATTCAAGAAACCTATGGACACAGTTTCCATACTGCGTACTCCCTTAAGTCTACTTTATTTTTCTCTACAGCTTCAATTAGGAAAAGTATTTCTTATTTCCCAGTTTGTGACTGTTGTGAGGTTTATAAAACTTTTTTCAGTCCCCTGACAAAAAAAACCACTGGAAGAAAATTACTGAATGAAGACCTAACCAAACATGCATTCATCAGCTGAACTGTCTACACACACCCCTCTTAGCAGCCAAAGGAAACAAAAACGAAATGTCTTTAATGTTAACCCTTTTCTGTTTCAAGTCACGCTAAAACAAACTATTTCTGGTGTGTTGAAATCTATGGTTGTAAGTACGGATAACTATCATAGTTCAGCAGATGCAGAGGAACTTGAAAAGTCACAGGAAATTGATGGAGAGTCCAATCTCACCATGAAATGCTTCGTCTGGATTCTGAAAACACAAAAAGGTCTATCCAAGTAAAAGAGGAGAAGAAATTGCCTGCTTATAACCCTGTACTAAAAGCTACCTAGACTACACTGAGTTTTGCAGAAAAACTCATTTCCAGAAACAGTTCTGTAAATAAAGTGTCTAGAGTAAATACCAGTGCTTATTGCCCATGATGTTCTCATTTCAGCTCTAATGAGTGTGTGAAAACATATCTACAGCATCTATTAAGGTAGTGTTAGTACTTTTTTGCTCAAGTGTTAGTAAATACACTCAGCACACTATCTTTCCTCTTGTTTACCTATCACTTGCCCTAAAGAAAATCTAGTAAACCTTCTCTACACAAAATTAGATTTATTTATTTTAGAGTTTAATGCTGATGCCCATCAGCATAGAACCTGGACAGCTTTCAAGCAAAATAAGTACCAATGCTAAAGCCTCTAATGTACTTCATGTAACATAGTCCCTTCCCCTTCCTCCTCTTTCATTGGTATTAAGGAGCCAGGTGTGCAAAAAAAAAAAAAAATAATATGCAATGAACCACCATGCTCCAGACTCAAGATATACTATCAAAAAGCCTGTATGCCTGTGCAAAACAGTAATATTTCTTCAAGGTAGGATGAAATGAGGTAGCTATGTTTTCCGAAAGAAATATAAATGAGCTTACATGAATGCCCTTGTTTTGGAGTCCCTTCTGCCCTTGTGGGCATGGGAATGTGTCAAGAGATGGGAGAAACTTCATCAATGTGCAGAAAATCATCCTAAAATTCCTTTCATGCTACTGCCACAACGACAACCAGGCAATTGTAGAAAGCCACCTCAGACACATTGATACCCTTATGGTCCAGAAATTTGGCGAGGTCCTAGATGACTTAGAGGTAATTCTGCTTTTTGTATGGAAACTTTTAACAGAGGTATGGAATATAAGGAAGCATCAAGGACTCCCCACAGTCAACATCAGAAACAGTATTTCAAAAAGCCACCCTCCTAGATGGCTATTTCAGTGCTCACCTCAAATACCTGTTGTTTCTGAATGAGAAGAAAAAGAATGAGTACTAGCAAAAATGAAAAATAAGGCTGAAAACCAAGTAATAGAAGAGTAATGCTTCTGCCAAATTAGTTTCAAAAGAAATCTACCTTCAATGCCAGCCTGTAAGATGCTACTATGTGTTGATACTGCATCCTGTTTGATGGCTGCATTAAAACATAACTTTTTTTTTTCCCCAAATAGGAAAAACAATAGTAAAAAAAAAAAAGCTAGGGAAAAAACAACAAACTATTTCCTGTAAACCTTATTTCAGAGGGTCATCTGGCACACTGAAGTATTGACATTTCTTTGGCTGCTTGTTTTTCCTTTAAATTACAGTAGCTATTCCTAGTAGATACTGGTTGGGAGAAAATAACCTCTATAAGGACCTACAGAAAATACAAGTCCATCAAAATAAACTACTTAAGAAGAAAGGTCTAGTGCCATTTTGCACTGGGTTTCACTCGGACTTTGTGGCTCAAACAGATATGACAAGAGAGAGAATCCTTGGTTAAAGTACTAAATTGGTATTTAGGAGGGGTGTTTTTCAAGCCTCTGATACATCCAGAAAGGCACACATCCTTTCAGGTGACAATGCCACTCCTTTCTCATCAGTAGTATAATTTAGCACAAATTTTGCTGTTGAGGTTACATACTGCTGGCTTGCCTTTTGCCTCGCTGTACTATCATGCACAGACAAAAGGACAGCTAAAATCCCAGTCCCAGTGAAGCTGGCGTAAATAATGCATCAGAGCCAGCAGCTCATCCACTGACAGTCAACATCCTCGTATTGCTCAGACATAGTTTTCTTAAATCCCCCTGAACGGTCTTCTTTACCCAAAGGCACATGTTTAGAAGGGTTTTTCCAATGTTCTTGGCAGTGATTTCAAAGCCGCATTAAACCAATTTAGATCAGTGCTACCATCTTAAGGAGCCATCCTCTCTCTTCCTTAATCTCCTCACCTCAGTTGCTCTTCCCTGCTGGCACGTTTTTTCACTTTTACACTGAGTTTTCACAACTCACCACACAGCATGAGAGGATGCCTGCCAGCACAGGAAAAAGAGTGGGAATGCATGGCTGGAGGTGGAAGAGAAACACTGTCCCAGATCAGCTGAAGGCAGTCGTAAAGCCACCCCCATATTGTTGATTTCCAAGTAATAGTTTAAATCCTTCAGTTGTGATGGACCTCACCAACATGCCTTGCTTATACAGTGAATGAACAGCAACAGATAATCTCCGTGTAGCTCCACTACACAAAAACTTCATTAGCAGAGGTGGTTTAAAGATTTCTTGTATCACATTGCTTCTCTCTCCTCCTCCTGAACCTCATTCTTGCTTCTCTACCAGATGCCACTGCCTTTCAGGGGACCAGGCACAGCCTGTTGCGCACTGGCTTTCCAACCCAGGCCTACAAAACAATGCAAAGACAAAACACAAAACCCTCCAACAAACAGAATGGGTCATGAAAAATGTTGGTTTTGAGCAAAGTATTTTTCCAGGAATCCATGCAGCTGCTGCTCAAAGAATCACAGCTTTACTGGGCAGTATCAACTAGCAGTTGATTTCATACACCAGGCAAGCAACAACTACCTATCTAAATTTAATTAATCTGCAAGCTAGTATTGGCAAGTACCTAGAGGGCATGTCCACATTTTGCATAAAAGAACTTAAAAGAGCTGTGGAGAAGCACTCATAGAAACATCAGCATATGACGATTAATAACTGCTACTACTGCTGTTGTCATTTATCTTCTGAGTATTTCTCCTTTCTGAGCAAAATTTGCTGACTACTATTATTACTTGAGCTACACAGTTCAAAGCTGACTTGGTCACCTTAACATAAGCGGCCATTTCTTCGCAGACTGAACATATCTCAGGTCATTCATTAATCACTACATAAATCCTGTTTCCAAGTGAACAAATCTTCCTTTCTGTGCAAAGCTGAATCCCAACATGTGTTGATATAAGCAATGCAGTGATTTTTTAGAAATCCCTATGATCTTCACATTAAGATAAAGCCTCTGCTCTCATTGAAGTGAAAAGCCCATTCAGCAGGCATTCACTTTAAGGGTGAGCTTGCTCAAAAGATGCATCTTCCATGCCTCAGGGTTGCATGGCTATCAGTGGAAGCAACAGGCCGTTGCAACTTAAGCCTGCTAAGCATTGGGTTAGGGGAGGGGGGATTAAAAAAAAAATAAAATTATCTTCCTCACTGCGTATACCCACCTCAGAGTAAAGTTTCCTTCCATTTGTTGACACACAGCTGTAATCTACCAAATAACACTAAAGACATCCACCCTCCCAAAAAAAGACCAAAGAAAGCTCAGACAGTGGAACTGAACAAGCACAGAATGAAGATCAGGCTCTGTCTTTATCAGATGTTCCAGTGAGTATATTCACTCATTCAGGCAGACCATTCAGGAAAGACTTATACCATATTGGGATATTCCAAGTGGTACAACAAAATCCCAAATAAACCTCTACAAAAATGACAAGGGATTCACTGAAGTGGGGGTAGGGAAGCAAGGTATTCCAGAACCCTGTCAGTGTTATTAAACACGTAGTGATAGAGTGATTAAGATGCACTGTCCATTTAGCCATTAATGTAACCAGTTTAATGTCCTTGTAATTGGCAATTTTATTTTTGGCAGTTGCACACACGCACCTACTTGAAAGAAGATGATGTTATTAGGACATTAACGACTGCTTTAGGCAACCAGTGTTAAAATGGGCAACTCTATCTATCCTTGTACATGCTGTGTAACAAGATGGGAATCTGACAACTGCAAGGAGTTATTAAGGTACTTCACTGATGTTCAGCCTTTTTTACAATTCACAACGTCTGACTGAAGCACTACATTTGAAAAATCGCTTGCAACATTCTCCCTCTGCTTTCTGCGACTATACTCCAGGCAGATTGTGTCATTTCTTGCAAGAGTCAGTCTGCAACAGTAACGTGTTCTTCCGTACTGTATCCTGGAAAGATATTTAAGAGACTAACTGGAGTCTCAGGCCAAATACACATTCATATTTTTCACTTCCTATCCCATCATACTCTCAGTCTGAGTTTAAAACATGAGTAAAACCAAAATATGTACTAAGCTTTTGTGGTATGCCTTTAGGATTCTGGTTCTTCACTTCTATATGAGAGGCTAGTTGGGAAAGAAAATGCCTACATACACACACATCTCAGATATTTGACTAAATCAGAAACACTATGAGTGAATATCTGAATGTCCGCGACCATCACCACAGAGAGGCTAAAAGGAGAAGGTGTAGAATAAGCCACCTCAAGAGTTATTTATTTGTACCTAACTATTTGTTAAGTACATAATAGGGCTGTTAGGAGAAAAAAAAAAAAAAATTATAAACACCAGGAAGTTAGGGCAGAACTTCTTATGTCTATAAGAATTTAGTGGAGTAGGTACACAAAGTGAAAACATCTGAATTTAGCACTAGCATGCTTGTCCTGCTTCTACTGGGCTCTGGGCAATTTGCAAGACCCGCATCCTGCTATATTGCTTTGTCACAGCACAAACTTTTCACTTCCGAAAAACAAGCAAAACACAGCCAGGAGATCTGGATTTGAAAAGCAAATTACAGCTCTTTTGACCAGTGTAGCTGGCATGTGCTGGCAAGAAAAGGCACCACAGAGTGTCCATTTTCCCATTTCTCACTGATACATAAAATCACACTAGCCTTTCATTCACAGTCTGAAAGGTTTAGGCTTTCATGGGAACGCGAGGAATTTGTGAAACTATTAAGAGAGCTATGACAGCGACAGGCTGGGAAGCAATTCCACTACTCCAAGTTATTTATTGCCCTGTCCACCTTGTACAAATCCTCCAATGTCTGTGGAGGTAAAACTGTCTGGCAGAATCAGAGCAAACTCTTGGTCCAAACCCAGCCCCATGGTTCAGTGGCTGCAGAGTCAGGTACTGTCACGTAGCTGTGTCTACCTGTGCACAGCTTTCACAGCGTTTCTATTTCATAGGTTATCCTTTCAGCCTTGCATAAATACCTTGCATTTCACTAACCAGCAGTTTACTAAAACACTTCTTTTCCATAACATGCAACTTAGTAGATGACAAACCAGTTAAAAGGTCTGCAACAAAATTTGTATGGAAGACTTGATGTGAATCTTTTGACCCAATAAACAACATTCATAAATTCATATTACACTGAGAAGATGGTCATTGTCACGACCATCACTAAGACAGACAGTGTCTGTATCACTTTTAATGTAGAGTAAACCACTTACGACAAATCTCAGGTGTTCTCCAGTCTACGCAGACCCCATTTTCCCTGCAGATGTGAACGTATGAAGTTATCATTTCGCAGGCTTCGTCCTCATAGCAGCTGCTCTCTGTGCAAGCCTCATAGAACATGTTGGGAGAGATTATGCTGTGGCATTCTGCAAACTGAGAGGAGAGCAGAATGTGGCAGTGGCTCGTTGCATGCTCAGAGCATCTGTCTTCTCTGTGGGTTTCACAGATCTTCCCTGGTTCTTCTACTGTCCAATTTTGGATAAACACGTTGCTGTCAGGAGTGACAGAGCCATCACGTAACGTGAAATCATTGATGTGGTTCTGGTCACATACTCCTAGGAGGGTGAGTAAAAGGAAAAGAAAAAGTCTGAACACAGTCAGCAATAAAATAAACCTAGAGAAAACAGGCACAGGACAGACAGAGCTGGTTGGGGCCACTCAGTGAATGCCAAAGGGAAGAGGAATCAGCAATATTCTTCATAGTTATTATCAACAGAGGTATAAAAACCTTGGGTCTTGGTTCCCATTTCCTTATTACAGGAGTTATAGGTTATATCACAGAGGTATAAGCTATACAATAGATTATACCATTGAGAATACCATAGAATTAATTCTGCCAGGTAGTATTACTCCTTACAAAACTTTTACCTTCACTGTAAACATAGGCTGTGTCTCTACCATAAAGGTATATATAAGAACCTAAAGTTCAACCCTCACCCAAAAAAAAAGGAAAAAAAAAAAATTACCAAAAAAAATCTCCTTGGAAAGAGAAGGTGAAATAAGTGAAACATGAGAGATGTCTCATCTGTTCTTTCTAAGGTATTACTGAAAGTCAATGAGCTGTTACATTGATGGTCATAGTAGAAAAACACATATAGAGCAGTAATGTGCCAGCAATGAGGGATCAGTTCAGGCACAGAGTTTACAGGTTCAGGATCACACAAATTACAGTAACATAAACAGCAGTTCGAGCCCAAAATTACTAGCTTTCAAACTTACCACAAAGCCCTTGTGTTCCTGAAGAAAAGCTCTTTGAATTAAGTTTAAGAATAAATTCATTGTTTCTTGGAGTAAATGTGAGATTATGTCCGAGATGGGAGAACTTGATTTCATGCATTATTGCTCCATAGACAGTGACTTCAAACAAGCTGTTAGAATAGGGGATATGAACCCTTTCACTATTAACAGCCACCTGTTTTCAAAAAGGCAATATCATCATATCAGCAAGCAATTAAAATCAACCCAAAATTACAGTTAAACATATTTTAACTTCACAAGTACCTGAAGAATCATTTGAATCTGGACATGAGAATCTATTTTGCAAGCTGAAACTTTCTATTGAGTCTAAAAATGTACATAACTAATTGACTTAATTCTGTGGACTATATGAACAACTTTTTCAACATCTTCCCATGCGAGTGCATTCCTCCAGCATTACATATTTACAGACTAACAATCTAACATCATGAAGTTAAAGTGCTACCTACAGACCTTGTTTATCAATAAAACTCAGTGAAAGTCAAGGCTGTCTATCACTATGCAGAACTGGGTGCAGGTATTTTGATCCATCCTATTATGCTATACGAGTCAGAAGAGATTACCTTTGGGGACTGAAGAACCTCTGTACGCCTGAGAGATCCACAGGTTGAAAAAATGTGTCATATTGAATTTAAATACTTCTTTTTCCATAAAATAGATGTAATGCATACTAAGTTGGCCTTTATTCTAATGCTAAGGTCCACCTACACACAAGGTAAGAACCAAGTTCCTAGCTTTTCAATTAGCCAGTCATGCATAGATTTGTGAAAAATAGACTGCACTCCCATGCACCAAATGATAACATTGTGCAAAGGACCTCTGCCAGAAGAGAAGAATCAGAATGCACTATGTCCTGTTTATAATTGCTCCCTTTCTGGCAGAAGTGTGGGGGAGACATTGCCAAATCCCATGTTCTTGACATTGTCACACCAGCACAACAGGGAGAACAAGAGGAGAAACGTGTCTGGCTCGTTACAGGAACATAGATTGTATCATGAAATTGAAACAAGGCGTTTGCTCAGAAGCCTAAGAATAGGCTGCAATGAGAACAGAAACTGGATAGAGAGAACACATTTGTCCTCATGATCTGAATTCTATAACACGAGTGGACAATGCACAGATCACTTCATTGCATTTAGCTTACTGTCATGTCACTGAAGAGCTGAACAGATACATCATGATGTTTCACTTCAATGGAGTCCATACAGTTCATCTTTGGTGTTGCTCTGCATGGTCCTTCATGGAGGAGAACTTCAACATCGTGTTGCAGGTCTTGAAACAAGGTGTAGGAGCAATTGCCAGTCAGCTTAAAATTAAGCCCGTCAAAAGTGACAATATGCCGAGATGAGCTTCCCATACAGACACCTGAAAAATCAATGAAGGAAAAAAAAGTTCCATATATGCATTTGCTTCTGTTCGGACTAGAGTATTTTTTTCACAATCGTTATGGGCACGTGGAACCAATTAATTGAGAAAGCTAGGAAGGTAACGATTGCAAACGCTGCAGGAAATCATTGACAAGAAACTTTGGTAAATATTTCATTACGTGATTTTTTTTGAAGCATCTTTGTCTGGAGCAAATAGTATTACAAAAGATTTGGATAAACTCCCATAAAATCCCTTTACATGAAATTTACTCAAATTGAATGTGATTTATTAATAAATTTAATATGAAAAATAAAAGGAAGAAAAAGTCCTTCCCCTTGTTTTTCAGTTCTTGCATTGCCTTTTATTCTGTACAGTATTACATTTGAGAGAAGATAGCACTATGTCATCATTATCAAACACATAAGAAGTCAATACCAGGGGAATTTTATTTATTTTTTTTTTCAGATGGGAAAGAGTAAAAGGGCAGAGAAATAACGTGCACAAGATAAATCAATCAACTGACAGCTCAGTGTGCTGGTCATTTGATCATAAACACCTCCTTGTCTTCACAAACCGGAAAACAAGGAGCATTAGAATCTCACAAGTACCAAACAAAACCTGAGCAAAACGCCCTTCTGATCCATGTTTTCAGATCTTTTGGTAAAGTTAATAAGGACAGTTAATAAGGACAGTAAAAGGAACACTTTCTAAATATGTAGGAAGAAAATTCTCCTTGTTAATACTTGGTTTCTAACTGAGATTTGAGAATAATCTCTTTCCTGCTCATTGACCTTCAAACTTAATTTTCCAGGAAAAACAGTAACTTGTGCTTCAAAAAAGGCACTGTCAGGCACTGAATTGTCAAGAGATACATCCCTTTGGAGTACTGGAGCATCTTCAAGATATTTTACTATACTTGCTTATAAAATTCATGTATAAATAACAATGAAACATTAGCAGCAAAACAATGTTTCTCAACTTTTTTTTTTGTTAATGGATATGTAAAAAAAATTCTAAAGGTTATGAGAATCATTTTACATTTCTCATAGATATTCTGTAGCACAAAATGTATTCATGGAATTCATTTAAATGTAGTCCTAAAGCACCCAATAGCCATGAATCACATCTTGCAAATAATGTTACTATAAAATTTGTAACTGGTTTAGCAAGCAAGCAAGCATCTTTATGGTCTCCTGCTCTGCTCTCTGAATTCAGCTGCACAGCACGAGAAGAACACTTTCTCAAGTATTTCTGCTCTGCAAAAGCATTTGTCATATCGTCTGCATTGTCAAGCAACTCTTTGAAAAGCATGTTTTCACTCTCTAGATAACTAAATGCTACTTCATCGAATCACAAGAGTCTATTAAGCACGCATTGCCATGCAGCTGCAGCACAGGTTGCCTAACCGGTCTCCACCTATAACGACGAAGGGATGTACACTAATCTGCTACTAAGCACCTACTTGGCGCTAAAGTTCACTGATTGCTGTGAGTTTTGGCTCTGACTTCAGCACTCACGGCATCAGAATCAGCTTTCCTGGCTGTTACAGATGTTGCTTTAGTTGACACAGCATCACCCTGGTTTCACTGGCAGTCATTGAAACAAGGGTACTTTACTCACGGGGTTTTGATCAGCTGGGGGGAGTTGGGGATATTTTTTATCCCCTCCTCCTATAATGTAAGAAAAATTACTACTTTTCTTTCCCAAACTTTACCACCTTGGGAAAAAAAAAATAAAATTGGGGCATCATGGCTCATTAAACTCATTAAACAATTGTTAACTCTTGTTAAATAGCAGCAATCTCAAGTTAACTATAGGTCTTCTTGTGATAATCAGCTAATAGTACAAATGGCAATTTTATTTTATCCTTTCAGAAAATACTCATGAAGATATGTTTTGAATGCAAAAAGTAATACCTTCATGTTGCTATCAATGTATTTAAGACCAAGAAAATTATTACAGATGCGCTTTTCCTGGGTAAATATCGCAAAGAGTATCTTTCAAACATTATAAAGTCCTTATGATTATTCAACTAAAATGTACCTTTTTGAAATACTTCTATCAAAACAGAAATGTTAGCTTTAAAAGCACTTTTAGGAAATGCTAAAACTTGGAGTGTTAAAATTTTGGATATCTTAACAGTTCAGGGATCAAACTCTAGCTACCCAGTGTAGGTACTTTAAGCAGTACTTTGAAGAAATTGTTCTTAAAGCATCCAGTTCAGCAGAGGACATTATAAATTGAGATTATACATTATAAGAAGAAGATATATATATAGGGTTCTGGTTTACTTTTAAAAAGTAATCATGTGAATTTAGATACAAGCCAAATTTTCAGAATTATGTTGGGGAGTACAGTCCTCTAAGTTTTATCAAAGCCAAAGAGATTCAGGCTCTGAACAGGATTTAAATGCTATAATACCCACAATTTTCAGTTTTGGAGATTTCTGCAAATTTTAGCTGTAATAGCAGATGACTGGGCTGTAGAAATGCATTCTTTTGTACAACTGCAACCTTTAAGAGTTACTAGAGTTGTTCTTTTTGAGATTTATTTCAAAATAGACATCTTGACCGATTTTTCTGGAAATGGAGCATATGACTGAAGTACATTTCTCACAGAAAGAAATTAAGACTGAGTCCCCAAACTTAGGCTGATGTGTACCAAAAGATTCAGCAGCTGAGTCTACCCCTCATTCCACCTGTGACAGTGGTGGAGCAATGCCCTGCACCACGCTGCATGCAGCCAGGCATCACTGCCTCCTTTACCCCATACCTAAAGAATCTCTTTTTTAAATAAATGCATCACCAGCCTCAGGGCTGAATCCCTCCAACCTGTTAAATGTGAGTGGGTGCATTTAGTTTCTGTTCTTGACATCTCAGTCAAGTACTAATCACACAGTATTCACTGTTCCTGCTCAGATATTCAGTGTGAGATTTTATGGAGGCATTTTTTGTTGTTTTTTTTAATACTTGTGCTTGATTGAGGTAAGGCCAAACACCCAAGCCTTGAGGTGGACCAAGAATGCATCACTTGCTCACAGCTTGCCAAGATAAATTTCTGTTTTCTTTCAAACATCCTCCTTCCCAGTTCACACAGCTTTGGAAATCAAGTGTGAGATTCTCTGATAAAACACTGCAGCTATGTTCATGTTAAAACATGCTCGCAGTGACCCTGAATTTGCAAAAAGCATCACAAATTCCACGCATCAGTGAGACTTTCATGGTTCTAGCTGTTTAACTGGTGTAGTGTCAACTCATCCCACCCTAGGCATCTGAAGTGTCAGGAAGGGAAAGGCATACATGCAAAGACAGATACTCACACGGACACATCCACCGGCAGCCACAAGTTTCTTCGATCTTAACAGCAGGAAGATTGCTGTGACACACTGGTTTTGGCATCCTCTCACAGTTAATGTGGTGGCTCTCCAGAACTGTGTAATCTCCTGGAAAGCATGTCACAGTGTGGCACTGGTCCGGTAATGTCCATTTATCACCAGGCTAGATTGGGAGACATGGATATTTAACAAGTGAAAAGAACATGGGTGGAGGGTAGAAAAATGCAAAACTTGGCTGCTGCCATGATCCTACAGCTAGCAAGTAAAGTGACACTGACAGCAGTGCTACTCAAATTAGCCTTGGATAATTAAATAATAGAATGCAGTGTATTAAGGACACCATAAAAATGAGAGACTTTAAATTAGCAACACTAAAAAATAGACCCTGAAATTCCAAGCAAAAGATAATAGTCTAGAACGGGAGATGTTTTCTTACTGCAGAATGAAGTATCTGGTACTCCATCTATTGTTAGATTAGCCATCCTACAGCATGTGTGAATAGCACAGTCAACAAATAATTCCCCCTAGTTTTTCTTCAAATGTCAAAGCCTTTAGTTTCCATAACCCATAAAATTATTTAAAAGAGCTCTGAGCACAGATGGTCATGGCACAGCAGGAATTAACAATATTTGTTCCAAGCTAGAAAGGCATGGAATACTCTATTTTATCCACAATTTCGAAACTTTAAAACAGTTCCTCCCTTCCCAAAGGGAAATTGTTCCACTACCAGATTAATGTTATTGGATATATGTAGTGTTTTTCATTAAATTAAAATGTAAAATATATTCCTATCTTCTAAAGGACAATCTAAATTTTAAGGCACCAGGATTACATACTAATAAATGACAGTGAAATAGATGTGGTCACAATCTGGAATACCTCAAGATCCATATCTGCAAAAAGCTGAGCTCTCTGCCCCAATCCTGCAGAGCTCTGAAGTCCATAAATAGGCTCCATGAATTTCAAAACACAATGTTCATCCCTGACGTCTGCATTCCCAAGAGTATCCCCCAAATGTGGGAAACAGTTCTTTCCAGATCTCTCTACAGAAGTGAGTCCAGAAGCACTGGTAACAAGTGAGACGGTTGTTCTATGAACTGGGTAATATTTTTTGATATTCACAAGAAGCAGCATGTGGGGAAGAAAAGGTGATCGCTATTGGGCAAGGCCATGTTCCATCCTCTCCTTTTCAGCTTACCCATCATTCTCATGAAAGAGAAGAGCAAAGTGATAAACTACCTAGGTAACCATAACTATTCTCGGCACTAATGTGCAAATTAAGAATACTAATGTGAAAGTATCGCTCTGTATCTCTGAGCTACGCAATACCATCAAGTCTAAAAGAGAAATGCCAGACTTGCAGCCATAAAAATTTACATACTATCTATGAGTTAATTTACTGGACCTGCTTTGTATGTTTTAGGACTTTGAGAAGGCAACTTGTCCTGGCTTAACGCTTTCCAGGCTTGTGAGTCTAGAGGAAATTATGAAAAAGTAACATGAGGAGCCTTAAGTATGGAAAAAATATTTAGATAGGAAGAAATTGAATGGTTTTTAATTACCGTTGTCTCGCCTACAACTTACTGAAAGTGGAGCACCTGGAAGGGTACATACACAGCTGTGCAAGTCTGGCAAAGGACTCTCTGGCTTCCATACATATTTAATTGTTTTTATTTCACTCCTTAACAGGAAATCTATTGGAAAACATCTAAGAGCTGAATAAGAAAAGCAAAGTATAGCACATTAAAACAAAAATATCAGTTGAAGGATCCAAACAAGCCAAGAATCCTGGTGCAGAGGAAAATGCAGGGACTCATAAGACAAAGAAAGCCTAAATCCCAACTGATATGAAATCGTAGGAGTAAAAATAAGGCAGAAAGGAAAGCAAAAGCAGAGGTTTCTAAATTATAAAGGATAAGTCTGCTGAAACCGATGAGCCTGCCAGCACACCGGAGGAAGCCTCATACTTCCTCTCTGAGGGAGCTCTGAACCTACAGACCTGGACTTGCACACGTTTTCTCTTACTGTGCATCTGTAGGAGAGAGCGCCACGTACCTTAACCGGCTTCATCAGCTGGCATCTTTTAAGTGAATCAGCAGTTTGCTTGTTTGTTTGTACTTCTCAATTTAGAGAAATGCTGAACAATATTAGAAAAGTCACGTTACAGAAACGGCTAGCTTACAAATGTGTTTTACCACGTATGTAGACTAAAAATGCAGAAGATTGCTTACAGATCGCTTCATGATAAAGTGCTAATGTTGTAAGACAAGTACCTACACTTCTAGTCTCAACTTATAGCCTGCTCAAAAGCATCAAAACAAGACTACTGATGAAAATTAACTACATTAATCAACCCTTAACCTACCATAATCATTCACATATTCTGTCAGCTGGCAAGTTCAACTATTAAAACAGTGATTCTTTACACAGCCTCTATTTAGCACTACTGGAACTCCTTGCCACTGGATAAGTACTAAAAGCTTACTTTTTCAGAGATTGATTGAGATTCAGAGATTGACCGAACAAATTAACAGAGGAAAAAACTGTTGAGGACTATCAAACACAGAAAGGTGCCACTTGCAGCTCAGAGCGTCCCTTAGTCACAAATTGTTCAAGGCTAGGACAGTTCAGAGAATTTTCTTACCTACCTACTTAGATTCTTCCCTGACTTCTGGTTTTGGCTACATAATGCAGGGGGGTGGATGGATTTTTGGCCTGACCTAGCATAACTGATCTTTCATCTTTCTGCTACTAACAGTGACCTTAGCCATGAATCTTCCTTTGATAGTCATTTCCATGGTACAGGGAAACAACAACAACAACAACAACAACAAAAGTAACAAATCAGATAACTCAAGACACTGATAGGATTTAGGATGAGATTTTTGATCCTGAGAACTCCAGTTTGCTTTACACTTCAAGAGATCAGTTCCCACAATCTCCAGGTGCATGACAGACATCCCACTTGGGGAATCGAGCCTCCTGCAGTAACTCTCTGAGTAACGCCTGAAATATTATGGATCCGATGTAAGAGTCTGTGTTTTCTTAATTAGGAAAGAGCCTTGATTCTTCATCCCTGTGGATTTGTGGACTATGCTGGAAGAAGGTAACAGGCACATTACTGACAGTGAGGCAGCAGAGGAGTTCGGGGGTGGGGTGGGCATAAAACTACGAGGAAGTCCTATAGGCACCACAGGATTTCACCAGCCTGCTTCAAAAGGCAGTGGTTATGTTGGTAGTGGCTTCTAAACCCCATTTTTTCCAATTGACAGAAAAGGTAATGCAAAATCCCCCTAAAGGCTACCATTTGAAACTGGTTCATTTTCATATGGACTGGGGCCTGACCTATTTTCTTCCAAAAGCATTTTAGCCAGAACAGAAATTGTGCTTTAAGTTTATCACGAAAAAAAACCGAAACCTGACGTGTCTGAAATTCAAGTTTAGCCTTTCCAGCACTTATCTACATGTACCCATGTCTGCCTCTAGAAGCCCAGAGACCTAGACACATGCAATTCAAATGAATAAATAAAAATCATCTGATTAATTTTTTGTTTTAATTAAGAAATTTTTTCAAGTTTAATTTTCATTGGTTTTTTTCTTAAGTAGGTTGTCAGCCTCAAAGCCACCAGGCTATACTTAGTGTTTGATCTACCTAAAGTCTTTTTGTGTTCTGACCAGCTGACCAAGGCCAACCAGTGTAAGGCAGCTTTGATATAAATATATTTCCTGTGTGTATATAATTCTTAAGCATTGCTTTATTAGCTACATCCTTCCTTAAAGTCATGTCTTCACAAGGGAAAAATCAAAGGAATACTTTTAATTTACTGGAAATTCAAGATAAATCCTAGGGTAGAACTCATAACTAACCTCTATTAGAAAATGTGTAACAAGCTTATGCTAATATTTTTAAATGTAAATATCATATACACTCAAAAACCTTTACATTTCACGTGAGATGAAGAAAATGAACCATTTGTAACACCTACATCTTTCCTTTCTTAGAGCGGATCACTTTTCAGAGATAAGACATATTTACTAACATTTCTGAGCACTTTCTCAGGATTAATGAAAGCTTTTCTGCAAATGAACACAAAAAAAACCTTTCATTTCAATAATTAAGAGATGGGTTTTGCTAGAGAGATGAATATCACACAAAAATTATCTCCATATAAAATTTTTATAGGGACAAGGTACTTGTATTTTTAGCAGAAGGAGAGGGGCTGGACACTGATGCTGCCTCCCCCTGTAAATGCACTTTTATTTTGGCCATGTCTATCTTTCCCATAAGTTCTTTCACCAGGAGATGGAAATACATTTTTCTTTGTCAGGGAAGAAACACACTGTCACAAGTTTGGGCTCTGCACTGCCTTCAGTATTATTCAACACACTGCAAGATGAGATATTATTAAAGGAAGCCTCCTTTATATAGAAAGTTATCCCATTAGTTCAAAAGCCAACATTTTCCTTCTCAAATAATTCTTATTACATAATATAGTCCAACACTTTTCTTTTCAGATTATCTATGAAGATATTCATGGTTCTGCACGAACTTTGTAACTGGACATCCCAGACTATAAACTTACTTTCTTTGTGTTTCCATCCTCATCTATACATTCTCTGACAGGGTCTGAAAGAGAAACAGACATCTTGTAGCCATCTCATTCCCTTACCAAGTGGTGGTCACCAAAATACAGACTGCTTACTTACATATGTGACCTAAGGTGTAAAAAGGGATTTTTTGTGTTAAAATGTGAGAATCCCTACCTGAAGACTGCAGACATTTTCCAAAGTGTACACAAATAAGTCAAAGAATGCAGAAACTCTGTTACTGCAAGCATTACTCGACTTCTGCAATGACGTTTGTCCCAAAATACCCTGTGAGCAATGGGAAGGCTATAAATCCACAGCACTCCTTGTACTGACATACAGCTCTGCCCAGATGGTACTTAAAAGATCAAGCTCTGAGTCAGGGTCCACTCTTACTACTGAATCTCATAACGTATTGAGAATATTTCCAGTAATTAGCAGGTAATCAGAATTTACACACCCACGCGCACACACGTTTGTTAAATGCAGAAAGATAAACACAGTGAACAATTCCAAGGTAAGGTATGTCCACGACTAGCTTAAGAATGAAAACAGCTGCAATAAGAATACTCAAATTCAAGTTTCCTTGCATTCAGGTCTTAATGCAATGGGGCAGTTTTTAATATAATCAGTTAGATGGTCACACGGTACACATTTAATTGGAGCTTCTATGCTTATGCACTCTCATAACACACCTGAGGATATATGGAACATAACTGTCATGCCATAGTACTTATATGAAATGTGATAAGCATGTGTCTAGGAAATTAAAAGACCAACTAGTAAACTCTTTACATAATACTATACTATGCTAGCATAGATATGCTACATGCTCTGTCTTTTCCAGGACAAGTAATGTATTTTGAAAGCATTTAGGAAATCTTTTAAACCTTTTTAATAGTATTATTTTTGGTACACTTCCATACATGAAAGTAAGACTCCCTCTGTACAAGAAATCCAACAGTATGAGTCTGGAGGGGAAAATTATACTTTATGGATTGTAGGAAACTTCAATAAAACAAAACAAAAACTACAGAAAGGCTTTGCCATTAGCAAAATGGAGAGTTAATGTTTTCAGATTTGTCTCTAATATAAGATACCTATCATTCAAGTTTTTGAGCATATGCTATGTGCTGATGGAAAAGCTTTCATTAAAATACAAAGCTTTCACCCCTAGTACCAATAGGTTGTATCACAGATTGCAATGAGAAAATAGTTACTGGTTTCAAATTCCTGCTCTCCATCTCATATCTTGGATCAATGCAATTTAGGGCAAGAAAAGCACATACTTTACAGTGTGAGGAGAGGAAATGCATCTTTAAAAGCTTATTTTAAAAGAAAAGAAAGAAAATGGCAGCTGTTTAAATCTAGAAAATGGCAGCTGTTTGATGCTCTGGAGAGATTTTAAAATGCCAGAAGTGATCCCAGTGGAGACTGATCGGATATCTCTAAGCTGGACTGTGCACACTCTGCAACTTCCTCATTCTTAGTGGTACTTGGCTCTGCAAAAAAAGTCCACTTATTTTAACGGAGACATAACTAAGCCCTAGCAATGCTGGTAAAAACCTGTTCAATGACTAACATGATGAGACAGTTTTTTGTGGAGAGGATATGTAGGTGCTACTGCAATAGAAATAACAAAAATACAAGTAATAAATATCTATATATACACAGATCAAGGAGGCAAAAGAAGTAAAATACTCGCTGGAGTTGAAGAAAGTTTCCTTAGATGGGGTGCATTGTTATCTAGAAATAAATGAACGTTTAAAATATTTTACAAACTTTTTTCCAGCATTTCTTTTTCTGGAAAAATTAATTCTTTCTTATTCTATTTTTTAGGTCACTTTGGCTGAATTCTTTGTAGGCATACACATAACGACGCTTAGGTCTGTGCAGAAAAATATGTAAATTGACATTGTTACTCACAACTAACTTGTGGCATTTCTGAAGCATGCCCCCATTCAATCATGATAGCTTGAGCTTTCCTGCTGTCCTTCAGTTAATGATGAACCCCGATTATTAATAAGATGACAGCTTGAAAGTTCAGGCCTAAACAGTTTATAAATCTTGCTGAAAGTTGGTAGATTGGAAGAGCAGTTGGCTACTTGCTGAAAGGGCTCAGATGTTGTTGTACACTTAAAGTGACGGTAGTGGTCTAGGTTAGTATTGTTGATGATTGTCAGTGGAACACTATCAAAGGATCATTGGGCTAACTTCTCAAGGGAAAATCATTCTGTTTTGTCATTTCAATTTTTGGGTTTTGCTCCAGTTATGAGGCTACAACTATATTGGACTTACCCATGCACACTTTTTTGATAAATTCACTATTCAATGTGATCATAGTGGATAAGTCTTCAAAATTCTGAAGCTTCATGATTCTGTTGGCAGCTGATGGCCCAGTCAAAGTCCTTAGTTGCTCTTCATCATATCTGTTCCCAACTCCAATTGGAAACAGAGACACCCCTAGGAAGAAAAAAGAAGGAAAGTTTTTAAATGGGCAATGCACAGGAGAAGGTCTTTGCTGTTGTATTTTTGTCATTTGCTTCTTAAAAAGAACTGGGGAAAGTTTTTTTCCAATTGTTAATTTTCATGTACTACTTGCATCATTCCCTCCACATAGGCTAAAGGCAATTAAGGGCAGAAATTGTGATGCTCTAATCATAATGTTAGTTTAGATGAGCTCTATTAGTCCCAAGCATAACAAGATCATGCATGGTCAACACAATGCAAATGCACGTTTAATGACAATATTTTCACTTTTTTTCAGATTTAAAAACAAAAACTCAATAGGTTGTTTTCTTTCTTCAGTTACATGGCAATTAGCTTATTTTCAAAACATTTAATTAAAAAAAAATAATTGTTGGTAGTTGTTATTTATTCCACGCCTTATTCAATAGCTCCCAAAGCAGTTTACAAAGAAAGTCAATGTTCCTCAGCTGAACACCTGAGGAATCTGAGGTACAGAGACTATAGTCAGAAAACTTTAAAAAACATCATGCAGTACACATTCATAGCAAAAACATATTTCTGTAGAAGTCAGTGCAGAATCTGATGAAATTGGCTATTTATTATTATTACAGAGAACCTTTCGAGATTCTCCGTACCGCAACAGTATTGTATTTACAATATTAAAACACATCTGTCATCTCTGTCTATCCACAAGATCTTGGAAAAGGAAATGCAACTAATTTGTGAAGCCTGGGGAAGCTGTTCAAACTAAATGGCAGACTGGTTCTCAATTTACTAGTAATTCAAAGGCATCTTCATCAAGCACATTTTCTTCAGGCCTATTACTTACCAGAACATTATACACAGTCAGTCCTGAACTTATACGAACACACTAGTGCCTTAATTTTCCAACCTTTTTTCTAGTACATTACTTAAAAAGTAACAACTCTGCTTAAAAATCATAAGAGCGAAATGAGATTTACTGTTCATTCTTGCAGATAGTGCAGCCGCCTCCACAGTGTCTTCTGATCTCGCCGACACGATGACTATTGCAACTTTTGATGCATTGGGTCTCCCTCCATGAGATTCTGACATTGCATTCTGAACTACAAAATCAATGGCCTTTCCTAAGAAGAAATTAATAGATAAATGAGAGTTATGATAGAAAACTCACACGAGGCTATAAAACAAAATCTTTCTTTGTATTAGTAGGTTACACAGTACTAGAAAATACTTATTCTTAAATGACTTTTGTCAGTTTTATTGCTGCTGCATGACACATCTTAGCTATTAAGAACATACCAGTTATATTATACATCCCAACACAGGAGGACCATCCTTCGCTCTCCAATCTCTGAAGTAATGGAAATTTTACTACTTTTCCTTGCCCATGAGGATAAAGTTATTTTCCTCACTTTAGGAGCTACCTTTTCCAGAAATATTACCATTGTGTTACACAAAGGGAAAGAAAGTATTGTAGAATATGTACTTATTTCCCAAGTGCAGAGCAACAGTGACATCCAGTGGCTAACTAATCTACACTTCATACCCTCCTGAGCTGTACACACAAGTTGCTCAGCTCTCAGAGATCTAGTCCTTCCCTAATTTGGTCAACTTTTTCTACGACAGTGAAAAGCACATCTTGCCTTCCTATTACTAGCAACTTCTCTGAAATCTAGACTCAGACAAACTCATAATATAATTGAGCAATCCATATTGAAAACAAAACCAAAACAAACAAAAAAAAAGTGGGGAAAAAAAAGAAAGAAAGAAAGAAAACAAACAAAAACCGACAAACAAAAACCCACTAAACCCCACAAAACACACAAAGAAATTCTACCTTAGCTACCAAACCACAAACTGGCTTAATCGGGTAGCTGCCGCCTTTTCCTTTAACATTCGTGAACACTCAGGCAAATTTTGGTTCAAAATTGTGACCTCAGAAAGAGAGCACTTTGCTAGTACTTGTATTCAGATATGCATTTGCACAAATATTTATACTGGGAATCACGATATGCAGCTTTCTTAAAAGCTCCTTCGGCTTGGAAGTTATCAGGTCAGGAAGTACAAATGATACCGTGTGACTGATGTGACATTCAAGGCAAACAGTGAACAACAAATACCTGAAAGACTAGTTCCTTTGAGTAATCTGCAATAACTGTGGAGCAGAAATGTTTGCCTGAGGAATTCACTGAACAATGTTAAATAACAAACGCATTTGCAAAACAATGGAAGTCAGATCATAGATAATTCACCCCCGGACTACCTTAGTATACTTGAACACTTTGCACTTCATGTCTTCTTTCATCATCTCACCCCCCCCCCCTT
>VWZK01012675.1:88833-100852 GCA_013396935.1 Baryphthengus martii
CCCCCCCCCCCTTTTCACGGGTAGAAGCAAAGATCCTTTTTCCAAGCTGTTGCAAGCATTGACAACCTCTAGGAAGCTCCTTCAGCCTATTGATAATGTGGGAAAAGCAGCTGGATATTCTACAAGGCTTTAAATTAGGGCTTCATGAAGAATTTACCCCTTGTTAAAAATCTAACCTAGAACAGGTATCTGGAAAAAGTCTAAGAGTTGCCACAGTACTGGTTTGACGTTCCCTTCTCAAATACTGTTTCTTTCTTCTTACTTTCCTGTTATTTCATTCACCTTACAGTCCCTGACTGACAGCCTCATATACTTCCCACCTTATCCAGCTACCTCTTCCTCACCGTTAGTCCATTAGCACTATTTCCAGCCTCAAAGCCTTATTGTCATCTTAACCTGTCATCTTTCCACACAGATGCCCACAACTAAAGCTGTGACCCCTAGGAACTACTGCTAGGTCCTGTCAGGCCTACTGCAAGGAATAGGATCCACACCATTTTTTCTCGTGTAAGCTTCTATCTATCATGCACTGTCACCTCCATTAGCAATCTCCTGTCTAGAGAGGGTCACATCTTTTCCTAAGCACTAGTTTTCAAATGGAAAGATGTATGTTTGTTTAAATCAAAATGCTTTTTCAAAATGTCAGTTATGACCAGAAGAAAAAAAAATAGAAAAATCAACAGAAAGCTCTCAACAGTATTTAAGAACAAAATGGGATGTTTCTCTTCTGTTTCTTGCTATGCAATGATTATTTTTTGTTTAGTTCTTCTAATTGTGTAGATTCATTTAATTCCTATACAATTTTCACTCCCACTGTAATTCTGAATTATATTTTACATACAAGCTGAAAACACTATAGAGTTTCTGCTTAGTAAAAATCTCAAAACTTTGGATGCTTTTATACTTGAAAACATATTTTACAATATCATTATTAGTTGAATGATAGCGATTCATCTCATAAACTACTGTTCTTCACCAGAAAAATTAACTAACCCCAGGTATTAACTCATGTCTATACAGCTGTCTAATAATCATTACTATGAACGGTTTTGTTGTCCAGTAGTTATTCTATATGTCTGTAGAGGTAGATGTTAGATGCAGAATGGCATTTTAGCTATAAATAACTGAGGGATGAAACAAACCACAAAAAGTTAATATGATTATATTCCAGTCCTTGAGATGCTTCAAGATGGTGACTATGCCAGAAAATTGACTCATTTCTCTTTTGTCCTATAAATAATTACTAAAAAAAACTATTTCAGGTTTTGACTTTCAAATATTTTAAGTTAAAATTTTGTATAGTAAGAATCACAAATGATTTTCATTACTTTCTGAAAAGTACTTGGGATTTCTGTGTGTGTCTTTTTTAACAACCCTTTGACTTTTGTGTGGTTGGTGTGGTCACCAGCTGCTCCAATTCCACTTTTCTTTCTTCTGTTAATTCTAAAACTTTTCAGAAACTTCCATACATATCTGTAAACTGGAAAATCCATTATTTTTATAATTTCTAATAAAGAAACTGAGTTCCATTGTAATAGAACCAGGGACTATTTCAAAATCCCCAAAAAAAGAATTAGTTGATATAATGCATGGAAAATTTCTTTTAGTGTACTAAAAACTCTTTGGATTTCTCCCCTTATTGTGAAGCCAGCTCTAGAGAAAAGAGCCAGGTGTCTGAAGACATGATCAAATGAACAATTATGTCCTGCCAGAGGGATTCAGAAAGTCACTATCCCAAACTGGAAGCTGTCACTTCTCAGCTATTTGTCTCTACATCTCACCATGGAGGTTAATATCAAACTCCTCAGAGATCATAATAAAAAATATTGTCCGCTAATAAAGCAACCAACTTTAACATTTTCTTACTACTAGATTGCAACATAACAGTAATCTGCCATTTTCATACCAGTAAAGGAAATTTTAAAATGTTTACATGGAAATAAATATCACCAAGCACAAGGCTATACGCGTGTGTGTCTTACATGATTCTTACGTATTATTGTTACAAATGGTTTTTAGTTCTCACATGCACCATGTGCTATCAAAAAAAAAAAAAAAGCCCACAAAAAAATCCCGAGACAACAAATGGACTTTGGAACCAGCATGACTTCCACACTCACATATATTTTAGGTATTAGACATCAACCTTGATTTCTCATGGGTTGTAAGTCTGAAAGTCAAAAGCTTTCATCGCATGCAGGAAAATAACAGACCTGAGAGCAGTGTGACACACCATAAAAAAAATCTGCTCCCAAAGGCAGTGGACACGATGGTGAATGCATGTCCAGTTGTCTGTTCCTGATCTCCTCCTTCCTCCTCTCCTGCTGCCTCCTAAAACTTCACACTTATGCTTGTCCTGACAGACATAACAGCCACAATTAACTTCATGCACATACACCCTTCCCAAATTTGATCATCTAAACATTTATCTGGTTATCTGGACAAAAATACCTAGCTTGCAGAAGCACTATCCCTTCAGTAGCCTTTCAGCTCAGTCAGTAGGGTATAATTATTTGTCATTGGGCGTGTCCAGGGAAAAAAATACAAATAAATGAAAAGAAAAAAAAAATAAAATCCCGTTGATCTATATACGCTACTTTAGAAAGGGCGAATAAGTCGTTCCAAAGACTACCACAACAGCACAGCACCTTCTTCCCATCTTTCATTGTTGATACGCTCCTGA
This sequence comes from Baryphthengus martii, assembly GCA_013396935.1. Classification (NCBI taxonomy): domain Eukaryota; kingdom Metazoa; phylum Chordata; class Aves; order Coraciiformes; family Momotidae; genus Baryphthengus; species Baryphthengus martii. The sequence continues at coordinate 91,517 of VWZK01012675.1, forward strand.
CTACACTATGGAGTACAAAACAAAAGTCATGTTCAGAATAATCATCAAAGCAAAAACAACAGAAGATGACCTACAAAGACAGGGGCTGGAAAAGGGAGAAGGGATGGCATCACTGCACAGCCCTCTCTCAGCTAAGACTATGAAATTTTTATGCTGAACTGACAGAAAAGGCTTTGTAAGAATCTTTTTCTGGTTGCTTTGAACAAGACTATTCAAAAAGGGCTAACTAGAGGAATTTTATTTTTTTTCATTAAATCACCTGATACACATTCAAGCCAGACTTGTATTCTGGAGCAATAATTAAGAATGGTTCCTGCAAGGACCAAAAGCTGATTAAATGGACATAAACAAGCTTTAAGGACAAAAGACAATCTGTTGAGTAGGGTTGGAGATGTTTACTGGGAGTCTACAGGGAATTACATGAGATTCTGCCTTACTGATTAATTTCATTAATGATTTGGATAAAGGAGGAAAAATGTGTAAAAAAGCATGCTAACTTGAATCACAGATATTAGATTGGAGCAATTATGAACATCATGGAATGAACTAAAAAAGCACAAGGTGCCCTAGAAATGTTTGAAATACATTCAAGAAAAAAAAAAAAAACAACCAAGATTCATCGCATAATAAGCCAATCTGGAGGAAAATAAACCAATGCACATACATTCAATGCTTTGGTGAGTATCTCAGGGAAAGCACAAACTGCTTGACAGTAACCTTTGCAATTACTTTCTTTAATTTTGTCTGAAATGAGGAATAAAATGTAAGGCCCCCATGAGGGTCTATGGAGTTGTGACAGATGGGGAATTTCAGTTAGGTGGAGGTTCCTGCTGGGAACTTGTGGATCAGTGCCTTAAGTGGCCTCAGTGGTTTCACTAACACTTCTGCAATATCTCAACCAAAGAAAAAACAAAAAAACACAAGTACTACAAGAGGTCTTAATCACCTGCAAGTACTGAAAGCTGCCTGTGAAAGAAGCAAAAAAGAAATGGTTCCTCAGCATCTGAAGAGTTATAGAAAAAAAGACAACATTTCTATCTGTACTGTGGATAGTCCAGATTGCATCTAATTAACCAAGGACTTGTCTAATCAGGAACAATCTTCATGATTATATTCCTGAAGCTAGTCTTATATCTTCATTTAGAGACATGACTTGACATTGAATTGGGTTTTTTTTTACCTGAAAATAGGAGATTATTTTAATTTTGAAACAAATTAGCTATTACAAACTGATCCCACAGATCTATGCTTTAATTAGTCAATTCTTAGCACATTAATATTCTGGCATTGACTCGTGCCAATTAATATTGTGGCTGAACTCTTCATGAACAGATCTGTCAGTCCAACAGCCCACCATCACTGAAAGAAGCAGGCTACGAGGACCCAAATCCTCTCCTTTGCTTTCCTGGCTCTTCAGGTCACAAATCCTGCTTTTCTCTTACCCCTAAAGGGCTCTGATGATCCAGGGCTTCACAGACCTTATAGAAAATGAACTAAAAAACACAAGCAAACAAAAAGCCCGACAAGGACAGTGAATTAAAATAGCTCAGGGAAGAGACTAGTAAGCACCCAAAGCTGGCTTTGGAAAGGAGATGACACCACCAGTTCAGAAACAAGAGGGACACAAGTGAGGAAGACCTCTGCCTCTCAGTGGATGGGAGCCCTTAGATCATAGCTGCTGGCATGTAGCTGCTGGTAAAACCATGGCCTTGGGTCGGTGATGGGGGGCAAGATATTTTTAAACTTCTGTATTGACCTCATCACTCAGCACAGAGATCTGGGGCCTTTGCTTCCTAAATCACAGAGTGGATTTAGAAAGGAAACATTTATACCATCTTAATCATGAAAGGTGAAGCTGAATGTTGCTATCCAAACATGTTAATAAGTATATAAAGTTTCAGCAAAAACATTTCAGATTTTTCTCCTAAAGGTAGAGGGACGGGAAACACACATTTCTTTCCCTAACAATGCTTTTAATACAGTTAAGCCACATAGATCATACTTCCTCCAAATTTTGAATCTGAGGCAGGCTGTGGCCATGGAAAACATCAGTCTAAATGAGCTACTTTTAGTAAAGGTATAAGCAAGTAATATCATATTTTCATAAAGTATTAAGTGGTATTTGCTGTGGGGAATGCTCAAAGTGCTCCCTATGACTCTGCTAACTACTCATTACTGCTGAACAGAGGCATGTTTATGTGATTCTCAGCTCTCTTGCACAGATCACACTTTTAGCTGAATGAAAGCTTATATAGTCAGCTCTTGCTTGCAGTTAGTTTTCTTTTTTTTTTTTTCATTTCAGTTGTTTCTTATGTGAAGTTGTACATAATTTCATGATATCTGAATATCCCCAGAGCTTCTTTTCAATCGGTTACATGAGACAGAATTTCCCTGGTGTTAATGCACAAGCATGGGAAAGCTTTGTGGTATAGTCTGCTCTTTTTTGTTCTGCCTATGCCCTCAAATACTCTGTAGATTTTCATTATTCCTTACTAATAAAATGTATCTCTTTCCTGGAGTTTCCTTATGGTTAAATGAAACGGAAAAAGAGAATGCTTTCTACAGTAAGACTTTTGCAGCGATGGTAACAAAACCTACAGTTGCTATCTGCACATAAGCTTTTCTGATCAAAATAAGATGAGATGTGGTTTAGCAAAAATTGAATAAGGATTACACAAGATCATGTTTTTACCACAGGAAAGCCAGCGAAAATGAGAAGAAACGGCATCGGTCTGTTTTTTTGTGATAGATAAATACTGATCAAGCCCTGCATGGGCTAGAGAAGATTTTCAAAGCTACCCAAGGAACTGCAACATCTGAACTGAGACATGCACAATTTTTAAGCAAGCTCTGTATGTTGAGAGGTGCAAGCACAGACAGAACGACATGAATGACCATGCATTTCCCGTGGATGCTGAGTCTCCTACACAGTCAGCTGAATTCACATACATTACAAGGTGCAGGACAGGACCACAGTGACTTATTTTCATTACTTCATTTGGGAGGAACTACTTCTACTCTATTCCATTTTGGTTCATTATACCATATCCCTCGTTGTGGTCTCTGAGCATTTTCCAATGAGACATAAACAAATAACTAACGAGTATGTCATGTGGCTGCCTCTCCCATTTCATTTCCCAAAGGCCGTGTTTTCTCTGTTTATCCTGTAGTTCAGCGTGTCTTACTATACACATTACATGGAAGGCTTCATGAAACTTATCTATTTGTACATAACAATTTATCCCACAATGAGCCTATAGAAGTCTCATCAGCCATCTGGTATTTTTATTTCTCCAGGCTGAGAAAGCAATCATGGTTAATCCTCCTGCGAACTATGGAAGTCAGGTTTTATTTCTCACTTTTCTGTACCAATAACTCTTTACAGTCTGAAGTAGGCCAAAGACCCTAAAAATCTGTGTACTCCTCAACTCTTATAGGACCCTAATGCTAGGCGGCTGCCAGAGCAAACGTGGTTGCAGTCCAGAAGAACAAAATTCTCAGAGTATCTGGTGAAAGACCAGATATTCTGTGATATGCTGTAGGAGAATCATTTTTTGTTGAACCCTACAACTGATACATGCATGTACTGAATTTCACACAGATCCAGTGGGAAATCTGAGTTATGTTTTAGCACACAAAAATTGAAGCGGACGTGTTTTTCAGGATGCTGTTGTCTGGAACAGCCGATGATGTTTCACAACTAACTCTTCAGTTAAGGTGCCACCTTAGGTAATCTTGGCTCCTTGGTGCAATTCACAGGGACATGCCAGCCCAAGTCCTTGTGAGACCAGCACAGCAATTTGGATGAGGGAACGGAACCACTCAAAATATAGCTACTGTTTTGTTCAGTTATTTTTCAATCAGATCAGTTACTCTGGCTCAGCACAAAGTACCAAACATCTGGCAGGGGCAGCTCTTGAAGTGAGCATAAGCAGTTCTGCTGCTAAACGTCTAATCAACTAATTGATGTTGAAAGGTTAATGATCAAAGTCTTTACTTCCTAATTATGTTTTGCTTGCTTGAAAGATAATGAATGCAAATCCTGAGAATTATTTCAAAGCTAAAATGAACCTAGTCTTCTTTGCAAAATGCGTTAAGACAAACCCTAATTCAAGTAAACTACAGATACATTTAATAAAGAAAATTGAACCTTTACCAAGAAATGTACATATAGTAAAGATACACTTGAACTAAAAAAAAACCTGAGAATTCTACTGCGGAACACTACCACAACAGCACTAATAGAAACTTGTGATTTGGACCATACTGTATATAGTATTTCTGGGTTTTTTTTCCCCTCTTCTTTAAACATCAACATCCACACAATCACTCACCCAGCCTGGTAGAACCTTGCTCCCGTTGTTGAATTGAGTGAACCATTTCCACAAGCTTTTCAGTCTCCTGAGGCATACTCCATGAAATTTCTAGATTATTTTCCCTGGCATACTGGAGAACTGATACATGCATTGAAGTATTACCTGAAGCAGAAAGCAGAAGACAAACATTTAAAGCAGTGCATACAAATATCTTAAAATAAATCTAAAGGATACATTATGGTTGTGCTTTACATTAGGCACAACTAGACAGCAATTTTCCATGAGAGTGTGAAAGCTGCATTTTTAATCAAAAGATCAAAACTGAATTCTTCCCAGGTGAAAAAAATATGCGAGTACTGTTGGAAGCAGCTGCTTTCCTGTCAGGAACCAGCATGCAGTATCAATTTGACTATGACTGAAAAATTTCACTTTCTACATCTCTAAATATTATTCTTTTGCCATTTTAAAATTGTCTAAACACTTTTATAATGTACATGTTGTTTTACAGCAGCGGTAGTCTGATGCCCTATTTGTCTGATGGGCAAAGCTCCCCAAATGACTACATTTGGTGCAAATTTCCATCTGTCATACATCATTTAAGTGACATGCATCAGGCTTCCACATGGGGGACAGTGCACCCAGGGAGCATGACCTGCAAAGGGGAACGAAGAGAAATTCCAAATTCTGCTATTCTCTGACATCCTGGTTCTGCTTACATACTATCTAGGTACTATGAATAAAGCTATTAACAGAGGACGGTTAATAAATACCAGACTTGCAGAATTGAACTGGACAATACATTGTTTATAATGATATGTTTTCTCTCTCTTTGCAGAGCTTCTGAAAATACTTATACATATAGGATATTGTTCTTTATCAGTGTTTTGTAAAATAATTGTGAATTAAGTTAGTAATAATTGTGATTTCCTGTACTCAAATGTTACAGCCCTATACTGACCTGAATGTCGTCTACTCATCACACTTGACATTTTTTCCACAGTCTTCTTAAACATTTTAAAATCAACACCATAGTGAGGAGTCATTTCATAGCAACATTATTACATCCCTGCTGTTAGTGATATAATACTTGCTACTACAGGCTTCAAAGATATGGAAAATAACTAGGCTAAAACAAATTGTCTGTTAGCTTATTGTTTAATTTGTGCTTATTTTACTTGGCTTGCCTCTCTATATTGTACATGCACAGAAATTTCAGAAACAGCATGTCTTTCATGTACGATCTCAAAAAATATTAAGATATTCTACACATACAGAAACGCTATACATTTTCTCTGTGAGCTGTCTAATTAGTACAAGTGTTGGTAATCAACTCTTTTGGAAGCACAGGTATAATACAAACATGTCAACACCCAGTAGGAAACACTAGCAGCGGCAGCGATTGCTCCATGGAAATGGCTTAATGTTGAATTGAAAACATACAATTCTAATTAAAAAATCCAGGCTTGTTAAAACAAATGCTACTGGGAAAACACAGGATCCTGTGCAGCTCCTGTCATGCAGATGGACTTGGTGCAAGGGCACATGATGTCCCAGCTTACTGTATGTGCCACACAGTCCCTTCATGTATGTGTAGCATATATAGCAATCTGTCAGGGTAGTTGCACTGATAACATAAGTGCTGAATGATCTAGCTAGAGGTATACGTCCAAACAGTACACACTCAGCAAGCTCAGTGAGTCCAGCACTCCCAGAAAGCATCTGTCATCCCACACGGGTCCGAAAATAAGTCTTTAAAAGTCAGTTCCAGCACCCTAAGGTTAGTCAAAATGGGCTGGTCAGAAATGCCTGTTCTAAAGACAAAAAAACTTGTAGTCAGACCAAACCTGAATCAAAAACCCTCTAAATTATCCATTTATACTTGAACCAGAACTGAACTTGTACTATTATTTTCAAATCTGTTGAACCTAATCCAGAACTGAACTAAAAACAAAACATGTAGCTTTGGTTTTCTGTCACAGAATAACAGTTCTCTTAAATCTCCATCCTGTGACAGGGACCTCTGCCTGTTTGGTACATTGGCTTCTTTATGGCCAGTACAAAGGGTAGTGCTCATCAGAGTTGCCATCCAAACTATTACTTGTCACATGATGCCCTGAATTGTATGTCAAATCTTTATTCATCTGAACCAGAATAGCTTGGTTTGGGAGGAAACTGAACTGCAACTGAACCAAAAGTCTTACTAGCCTGATTTCCCCAATATAAACTTAGGGTTTTTTGAGGGACTGGAATGAGTGATTTAAAAATAAAAATTAGAAAAATCTATACTGAGAAGCTGTCTTGTCCTGTATAAAATAAAGAATATAAAAGGTCTTTATGTGTTTGAGCTAAAAGACAGACACATACTGATCTCAGCACTTTCAATAAATGCCCGTACAAAGTTTTTCATTTCCTCAAACTCTGATGCTCCAATATTTGAACTTCCATCCAGAAGAAACATGACATCCATTGGTTTGTTGCACAACTCTGAGGAGGGGAGAAAGGAAAAAAAAAGAAAAAAAAAATTATTTTTATACATTGATAACCAGGAGTAGCATGTGCTAATCTATTGGTAGGAGCAGAAAGGGTAGAGATACCTGCATTTTGGGAAAACAAAGCAGGATAATGACCAGTTGAAGTTGTAAGTGATGCCACTTTAATGAAAACCTTGAGATTTATATCCAGTGAGATACATGGGTATTTCAATTCCTGTTTTTCTCCTAATGCTATTTTATTCTCAGGGAATTAAAACAGAAACAACAGCAAACGAAACCAACCAAATAAACAAAAAAAACAAAACAAACAAACAAAAAAAAACCAACACATTCACACACGCCCACCAAGAAAAAAAAACCAGCAAAACACACCACAAAACCCATAAAGTCTATCCAGGAAAAAAAAAAAAAGTATAATTTTCATTTGTTTGAGGCAAGCAGATGAGAATAACTTTTTTTTTTCNACTAATGCTATTTTACCCTCAGGGAATTAAAATAGAAACAACAGCAAACAAAACCAACCAAATAAACAAAACAAAAAAAACCAACACAAAATATTCACACAAACCCACCAAGAAAAAAAACCACCAAAACGCACCACAAAACCAATGAAGTCTATTCAGGAAAAAAAAAAAAGGTAGTATAATTTTCATTTGTTTGAAGCAAGCAGATGAGAATAACTTTTTTTTTTCCCACTGTCACACTCCAACCTATCTGAAAGCTACTGTACTTTACTGACAAATAGAGTCAAGGACTTCTGAGCCTGCAGAAGGCTGGCTGCAGGTCTGTGCTCAGTACTGCTGAAACAGGGCAACATCTCATCCTCCAGTGAAGACAAATGGTCCTTCCTTGACATTTGGACAATATACCAAATGAGATATGGGAATCCTTCAAGTTTCAGTGATGTGACAGGGAAATAGAGGAGACAGAACAGAGGGAAGAGGAAATTATACAGAAAATACATTCAACTTTACCTGGAATTTCTGTCCAAAGTTTATGAGAGCAGCATGACTGCAGCACTAATTCAGGTGCTTCTTCAATCAGTGTGCTATAGCTATGCAAGATAATTGGGTTATTAGGCTGACTGATCTTTCTGAGCTCTTGGATATTTGCATTGGGGGTTATGCCTATGGGAATAACATTTATGCTCCTAGGAGGTCGTGTGATAACGTCAGTGGAAGGACTGGATGACACCATATATACCAGGTGAGGAACATCTTGCCTGCCCCCATTCACTGGTGTAAATGTGTGTTTGGAAATATAATCCAAGGCATTCCCAGTGTTGGTAGCCTTCCCTCCTTGGTAGGGTATGCTCCGGACCTTCTCAATAATACTTTCCTTTGACTGCATTTCCCTGAAGGAATATTCCAGAGTGACAGTTTCTGAATATTGCATGACTGTAACATGAATATCTTCTTGTCCCACATTCATTCCTGTGATGACTCTCTCAAGGAACTCCTTGACGATACTGAAATTCTCCTCCCCTACATTGTCAGATCCTTCCACAATAAAAGCAACGTCCAGCTTTTTGCGAGCGGGCTTTTCCGAAACGGGTGGTGGTGCTGTGAGTCCCCAGGGGGGAAATAAGACACTGGATATTGTTGGAGTGGATGTAGCTTGTATCAGAGAATTTTCTTCAGGTCCCAGATCACATAGATGGTCAATGAGGAGATCCCTGTTGTCCATTAGCTCTAACACGTTGCTCACAAGGAAGGCTTTATTATCTTGTGACTGCTTTTCAATGAACCTGATTTGCTCCACATTAACATATGGTCCAATCCCCACAGGTACTACCGCAATTTTTTTATTCTTCAAAGCTGTGAGGATGTTGCGGAGTTTTCCTGGAGACTTGCTTGCTGTAAATAGCACTGCAATTCTGGCAGCATTGGTCCTTTCTGCTTTTCCAAACACATGAAACACGGTGTATTTAAGGACTTCCGGTGCAGATGCTACTTCATCACCTGTGTATTTTATGCTTTGGACAATTTTTCTCATCTGGGACTGTGTTTTGATATCTTTAAGGCCAAGGTAGATTGTGGGGCCAGCCCTATACACTAGAATTGACACTCGAATTTTCTTTTGGGAGATGTGGAGTTTCTTCATCATGCCAGTTATGAAAGTCTTCAGTTGTTCAAAGTCCTCCTCTGACAGTTTATTGGAGCCATCCATTAGGAAGGCCAAGTCCATCATCTTGCTACATGAGTATTCACTAGGTGGTAGCTCAATGTCCTCCTCTGGAGCAGGTGTTGTTGGTGCTAGGCTGTCCTCCACTGGTTCACAGGCTACACAGGTTAAGTTCTTCCCTTCACACAGACTACAAAAATCAGCACATTTAAGTGTAAAAAAATCAACACTTATAACAACACATCACCCACATATAACAAAAGAATGTCCATACAGAAACAGTTAAATATCTGAAAAACACAACAAAACCAAAATATGATGTGAATTCTCTTTTTTTCCTAGCTCCACTTCCCCACATCTCCCCACAAGGTATTACAGCTAAATCTGATACATTTATGCATATT
>VWZK01012677.1:165-10409 GCA_013396935.1 Baryphthengus martii
AAAAAAAAAAAAAGAGAAAAAATAAAATAGAGCTTCAGGGGCACAGAGGTTACAACTGTACTGTCATTTCTACTTGTGTCCGAGTCTGTGTTGGATTCATCTCAGTTCCATTCTTCTCAGACACTTGCTTGTCCTCAGCTGTAAGCTTCAGGATGGGACAGTCTGAGCCTGCAGGCAAAACAGATAACCAATAGTTTGACAGAATTGTAGGGGCCACAGATATGCTTATTCCATACCTGACAGATTAAGGGAAGCTGGCAGTTTTATTTCTTTTTATAATTTTTTCTTTAGCTTAAAAGTCTGTGTGGATGTCATAACAAGGCCAAGGGAAAAAAAATCACTTCTGTTTGAGGCCTTAAGAATCTCTGCTTCCTTTTGTTCAAAAGGATGGCTATATACTGGTGATTAGATAGGAATGTGAAATTAAAAATAAAAATAAATCTCATTTTCATCTCTCGTAAAAGGAAGTATGGAGTTAGAAAAAAAAAAAAGATGCTGATCTGTTCTGGAGATCAGGATTATACCTTGTATGTGCTACAAATGAAAATCTGAACTTTCTCAGGTGTGGTCACTAATAGTTTCTTCCTCATTTTCTGGTTCCTGACTTCAGGCCCTGGGGTCTGATTTGTGAAGGTGTGTGCTGGGTCACAGCAGTAATGAAAGGAAAGAGGGACTGTGCCCTCAGCATGTACAGTGTCATGAGAAAGAGTCTAATAAAGGAAGTTCTGGGTGAGAGAGTTATTCAGTTCACTCAACTTTAAGCACAGAATACAACCCTGTACCCTCTCTCGTGAGCTGATGAAGAATTGTTCTCTGGAGAGGACTCTCTCCTCCCATTGATTATCGATGGCATAAGGTTAGATGGGCTCAATAGCTCTACTAGCAAACATAGTGCTGGAAGTTGGGTGATTTGAACCCTATTGCCTACAGTGTTAATGTGTTACAGGAATCACTCAGGTGGTGTTACAAAGACCACCAGAGCACCCATAGGGTTGATAACTTCTCTTTGGAACAGGGTTTAAAGACTATGTGCTAGATAACAACTGGGGTCACATGCATTGGGATGCATCGACAGTACAGAGAGCTCTATCTGAGCTAAAGTCTCTTTATAGTCAAGGGAGAGAAGTGCTTCTCCTTAGGGGGTGATTCATTTCACTCTAAAACACACATTTAAAATGGGTCAGCTCTTAAAATGCCTCTTTCTTTCCCCTGTTTAGAGGGAGAGCCTGGAGCAGCTAGCTTAGGTATAAACATCTACTTGTGGGATCTGTGTAAGGAGATGAGGTGAATCCCATGGTTGGTAATCAACAGTGGGAAAGCACATAAAGGATTATTATGTACAAAATGAGACCTATTCAACCTGACTGTTGAATGAGGCAGGACACCCATGGAGTGAACAACATGTCTTCATGTAATTAAAAGTGGCTTCATAATCAACAGCCACAATGAGAGAAGAGGCAAATAGCACTGGCAACCTTATTTCTGTTGTTTACTAATGCTTGAGCGCTTGACTTTATAAACTCAGCAAGTAGTGTCTAAGTGCATATGTATATGCACGTAAACAGATGCAAATATTTGAGATTTTTGTTCAGTTTTTCCTCTGCATTTGTCATGACTCAGGCCTTTTGCTGATGTAAACAAAGGCAGTTTTGTTTTCTTCCATACTTTTATGACAGTTTCCTCTAACTGAAGATCTGGCCTAGTTTATGCTATACATCTTCTTTTTTTTCAAGTACCACAGACATATAAAGTGAATCAATATATCCACAGTTATGCTGATGCACCTCCACTCGTAATTGCTGACAGGGTCCAAAACTAAGTGGCAATCTCCAGGTGAATTAGATCATTTTTCATTTGTATTTTTCCTAACCTTCTCTTACATGACTTCTGCTTGTATGACTTAAAAATAAGTTCAGTAACATCAACTCTCACTTGTATCGGAGAGCTGACTGACTATAAGCAGTGCAGCTTCTGGATAGGAGACATTGTAGTTAACGCTGTTTTGAGAGGAAGGAAGGAATTTTCTTATCAAAGGACTAAGAGATTTGGATATCATTATGAAATGACTGTTTGGTACCTCTGTCTGTCTGAGTTTTAGAAAGCAAAAACTAGAAGTTCTTTAAAGCCCCTGAAACTGAAGGAATGTTATTTAATGATTCCAAGCAGCCCTAGGCAGAAATACTAGGACATTTAAATGTTTCCCTGCAGGACATTAAATGAATTATTTTACATGTTATTTGTCAAAAACATGAATTTCATGGACTTGGAGACAGACTCTTTGGTTCCTGGCTCTCATTGGACTCGTACATACCGAGGACTACACAGTACCAACGTACATTACTTTTTGGTGCTTTCATCTAGTGTATTCCTGTACTCTTGAATATGACAGAGAATGGGCTTTAGTCTAGAAGAGAACTAACCTGCCCTGTAGCTACAACTATGGCATTAAGGCTCTATTCTTAATTTTGTCTCTCTAGTAGGTTTTTAAAAGAGAGTTATTCATTGCAACCCAGAGTTCAAACATTGTCATTACGGAAGGGTGTTACATAAACAAATTAATGCTAGAGATTTCTTTGAAAACTTCTGACTGCAGAAAAGTAAAAATTCTAGCAGAACCAGGTCATGTCACTGGTAATAGACACACCTTGACTTTGTATGCGTGAATATCTAAGAGTGGGTGAAATGTTCTATATGTGGTTCCCAGTAATTGGATAATGATGGGAATGTTGCTGGTGACTAGATTCGTTAATCCAAGCCTGAAGTTCCCAGTGAAGTTCCAGTCTTTAATTTCTAATCAGAAGGTAATACTAATCATAAAGATTATGGTAGAAGGAATATATACTCAACCTGGAGAAAGAGGAGGAGATAGTAGCAGTACGAGTGGTCAGGGGATTAATTTGCTTTCTCCAGTTCACACAGAGAAGAGAAGTCAAAACTTTAATAATACTTGAAATACATTGCTACCCTTCACCAGCAAAGCTTGTAGAAAACAGCAACTAGATCCCGTTGGAAATGGCATATAACTTCACTCTGTGTTTTCCACGCATGAAACAGACCCTTGGAAGATAAAACTCCTTATAATACAGCCTGGCCCTGCTGGTTTTAATCACTGAAGTATTCCAATTAATCCAGTCCAGAGAGGTTCCCTCTTGAAGCTCCTCTTGGGCTCATTGACAGGTCTTTAAACTAGACTTGAAGAGGAGGGGGACATCATGTTTGTCTCTGACAAGAAGTGGAATGAGATGCCAGTGTTAGAGAGATGGAGTGCTAGTGAGGGCTCTCAGCCTATTGCTTTGAGGTGTACTGGGTACACTCTTATGGAGATGAAACAGACAATAGGTTCCAACAGGGAAACATAACTGAAACACCTCAAAGGGAGTAAGGGGGGATGGGGTATGTTCTTCTAAGAAGGTGATACAGCTGACAGCCCAGCTGAAGTGTCTCTACACCAATGCACACAGCACAGATAACAAACAGGAGGAGCTGAAAGCCACTGTGATGCTAGAAAGCTACAACCTAGTTGCCGTTACTGAAAGCTACTGGGACAAATCTGATGACTAGAGTTCAGCTATCAATAGCTACAGGCTGTTCTGAAGGGATGGAAGAGGTGGGACGGGTGGAGATGTTACCCTCTACATGAAGAAATGGATAGAGTGTGAAGACCTGTCCTTGAAGGACAGCCAGGGTAGACAAAAACTCTCCTAGTTTCTTAGTCCAATGCCAATTTACTGCAAAGAGACAGTTTATTTCTTCAAATCATACTGTCCAGTCAGCAGATCTTTGTATTATGTTTCAAATAATTTCTTTAAATGCTCCATTATGATTTATTTTTGCTTTTAAATACCCTAAAAGAAACAAAACAAAACAAAAAAAAACAAACCCAGGACCAGACCCTCCCCTCAAAAAAAACCAAACAAGCAAACAAACAAACCAGAAAATCAAAACACTAAAACCCAAGTGTTTTGTTTCCCAGAGGTTCCAGCAAGGTTAAGTTTCCAAATGCACTTTTCCTTCCCCCCATTCCTAACAAAAAAACATGTTTCTTTGGCTTTGATCTGAAACTTTATCCCTTTTTGGCTTCTTCTGGAAAACTATCTGCTATGCTGGGAAAGTGCTAAAAATTAGTAATGTTTACTTTTGCTAAATATGATCACATCTAGGTGTGTCATACTCTATGCAAGAAAGAATTGGAAAACAGGAATTTTACGGGCTTTTGTAAAAGATGCCCTAATAGAGTGGTGTTTCTTAATCGGGACTCTTCCATCTCCAATGAATGGTGGATTATTTAGAGAAAGGAACAAGAAAATCTGTGGTACTAAGGCAAAGAAAAAAAGAGTTTCCTATCAGCCGTCAGAGTTTAAGTTTAAAAAAAAAGATAGTCTGACCATTTGCTCTTCTATGTGCTTTCATTCTTGCTGGAATTGCTGCCAGTGTATATCTATGGTATCTCATTAATGGAAATGAAAAATGGCAAGTTTTGATCCCAGTAAGGTCCAGGGGAAAATCATTCATCTAATTCAATTAGCTCAGGAATTCAAGTTATATCTTTTGAGCAAGAAATCCAAAACTGTCTTTTGCTCGGAATATAGTGTTCTTAACAAAGCACAGTCTGGCAGACTGAGGACAGCAGAAAATAAGCTTCATGCTGTCTGTTTTTAAATGATAGGTTAAATCCTCAAAGATGCTGCACACCTGCAACTCCATTGAACAAAGTTACCAAATGTTTAGCTTCTTCTAGTTTCCAAAGTTTGGACCTTTTCTTCTATTTTAGAGAAATCTGTGCTCATAATGGTAGCTTTAATTCTACTGAAAGAACAGAAGGCACTGTTTAAGCCTGGAGGCCAGAATACAAGATGTTTTCTTACGCCTTGGTATATGCAAAGTAAGGGTGATAATACTTGTGAGACGTGAAGATGGGTGCATCTGAGATTGACATGTACAAATGTTATGAAAATAGGATCAGTATGCACTAATCCCTTCCATTCTGTCTAATTTGTTTTTCATATGCATCTTTGCAGGTTTTTAGCTACAAAGATTTTAGCTACATCTAGTAGCTACATCCAGTAGCTAAAAATACTTTTACCAATGGATTTTTTTTTTTTTTCTCCTTTCCACTGGGAGATTTAGCATTGACTGCTGTGTTGGACATCTCTTGGTGTTACGGTTTTCACTGAAATTCTCTTAGGGTGAATTATTTTTCTTTTATCTGAGATAGGATTTGCCAAAGGACTTCTCTGAAGCACTTTTCAGTGATTCACTCTCACATTCTGTATCAGCAGTTTATCCAGTTTCTAGAAATGTTGGGCAGAGAAGTGGAACCATGAAAATTCACTAGTGGACAATTTGTTGCTGTTGCTGTTGTTATTTTTGCCTAAGATCCTATTAGAGTTAAATTTGCTATGACAGCTGGAGGTCTAATCTTTCGGCTAGAAAGTGCCAGATTTGAATATAACTACTGTAAAGAGGGAGATGAAAATACAAATCTGAGGGTTAAATCTCTGATGGTGTATCTTATCTCAGTGGCTGAACACATCCATAGCGGCCTTGTGAAAATTATTTCACTTTCCTTGTTAATCAAAAAATAAACAAGAAAACAGTGATGATGGGAAACTGAATGCTGAAATGATTGCCTTATAAAATAGTAATAAAAAAGCAAGGAAAAAAAGCTCCCAAGCTCCTATTAAGCTCACAGGTTTAAAACAGTGCTAGGGCATCAGAGCAATTAGATCTGAAGTTCCACTTTGTGACTGGTATGCCAATATGACAAGCTCACTGTTGAAGATATCTTCCTATTCTTAAGTTCTACATGCTTAATTAAAAAGGTCTATCAAGCAGAGAATATAAGCATTCCCCGCTTTTCAAGAAATTTGCATGGTTGTTCTTAAATAGCCATCCCAGCTCAACACCAGTATTAAGTGTGATTAGAGGAAAAAAGGAAAAAAAAAAAAAAAAGTCATTTTTCCCTGTGTCATTTTCCTTAAGGGTCTGAATAGATCACTGCAGTGACTTTCCCTCTCTACTTCTTGACAGAGCAAGGATGGAAGGCTCTCTAAATCCTTCAGTTCCTGGAAGAAAAGAAGAAAGTCAAACAATAAGGTAAACAGAAAACACGTAAGATGAAATATACAAAAACTGGAAAGATTTTTTTTTATATATATTACAATTACCAAAGATCAAACTAGAATAGTAGCTAATGTTTTGAAATTGCCAGTATTTTGTATCATGATACATCAAACTATTTAGGATGTGTGGAATTATTAGGCCTAACTAGTTTCAGCGAAGTCTATTGAGCTATTCAGACAGTCCTGTGAGTTCAGAGAGTTGAAGCTATGTGTCGCAGTGGTTTGCTCGACTGAGTAGTGCATATTATGATAAATGGAAGAAAATGTCTAATCAGAGGAAGATATCAAATAAGGCATAAAAAATAAATACATAAATATATACATATTTGAATTCTATCTGAGCCCAAATCTTCCTCCCTGGTTTTAGGCATTCATTTCATTTACACTGTCTCTCATGTGAAAACAGAGATAATAATTTTTCCATAATCTTAAAATGTTATCAGGATAAAATCCCTTAATGTCCAAATGCCATATTGATAAGAGATTATGTGTCTATTGTATTTGTGATTTTCGTTTCACTCAACAATGTCTCAATGTTCTTGTTCATTTTATGTTTCCATTTAAAGCGAAACATTCCCAAAACAGCCAGCATTACCTCATTTATGTTTCTTTTTGGTCTTTTAAGAGTTCTTTAAACTCTATTTTTGTGAATCAAAAAACCCAAAGGTGATCCACTTATTTTCTCTGTAAAATCTTTCCCTTTGCGTTGTGTTCCAAACATAATGAAGGGTACATTCTAGGATTCAAAGCTTCTGCTTTTAGATGTGGTACTTCAGGTTAGTAATCAGAGTCTATTTTGAATATGTGGTGCCTACAGTACATATGAATATGTTAATCAGCTAAACTTAATAGTTCTCATTTGTATTAATGTAAATTAGGTGGCTGTACTTTCTACCAAATATTTTCCCCGGTATTTATTAGAGAAATCAAAATTTCCTTCCACCCATAATAAGTTCTAATATTTCACTTTAACACTTTAAAGGAAGTGTTTTATTTTAACTTAATCTAATTTCATTGAACAAAATTGCATCTAAAGGCAATTTAAAGTTACAATTTGTTCCATGTCAAATAATAAAAATGGCCTTTAAATTTTACATGAATTTGACCTTTTGGTTTGTGCATTTCAATTAAATCTTCCTCATAATCCAAATGGTATAACATACTTTGTGTACATCTGGCCTTGTATAGAGGTATCCAGATGCATTCCTATTGCCTCCTTCCATGTAGCCATTGGCCTTTCTTGACCCTCAGTCTTATCCTACTCTTAATAAGAAAGACTGGTTTTTTTTTTATGTTTACTACAAGGAAATCTGCTATGCACCTTGTACTAACTGGAGTCAGAAATGAAATCACATGGAGTTGGATGTATCCAGCTTTTCAATAGAAGTAAGACATTGTAAACACTTCATAAAATCTGGGCTTATTCTTTGCAAGGTGGCCTGTGGACCCTGAAACAGTAGCCGTTAAACTTTTGAGTTACCTTATTGAACTCTAGGATGGCCCTAGAGTTGAGGTGAAGCCCAAGAAGAACTGTGCTAGAGCAACCATCTCTGTTGTTCTGAGAACAGCAGCATGTCAGACTACGCTGAGGTCTCTTACGATCTTTTCCTCTATAAATCATGTTTTTTATTAATAGCAAATATTTTTTCTTTGTTTTAGTAATTTCCATTTCTTCATGAAGAACTGCAGGAATGCATCTTACTATACCATCCTTCAGAATTATATTAATTCCATTCAGGATCACATCCCAGCTATTTTCTTCTGAAGCGGGAAAATAAAAAAAATTTCATTGTCCAGTACATAGAATGTTTCTAGCATACTAATGCCCTGCATGACAAAGAGAAGGACCTGAGCATAGCTATCCTCATCCTCAACACAAATGAGATACAACTTTGATGAGGACACCATCACTGTCACATACAACTCCACCTTTTCCAGCCTATCCCCATCCTAAAATATGGCTTGTCTGATGAGACTAAGAAGCTCTCCAGGGCCAGGACCAGCTACTACGTGGTGTTTATTCAGTGCCTAATTGCACAGTGGAGCTCCATACCTGATTGGCCCATAGGCACTGTTGTAATTAACATGATTGATAATATGCATTCTTTAGAGAAATAGCTGAGAGTAGTTTCCAAGGCTTGAAGCCTTGGACTTCTTTTGCAGCTTTAAATGTACTTTTAGACTCAATGGCTTAAAACCCACTCATTCTGTGATCAGCAGAACTAACGAAGCCTGGGTTTTGCTGGCTTTGTGTCTCGTGGCTAGATGGTGTCATGTGTCTCATGGCTAGACAGTGCCATGTCAGGGAAGGTGCAAACCCTGATCCTGTGGCTGAGCTGTTCAAAACTGTGTTCTTCTGTGTGGCTTCTTTCATGTCTAATGAGAGTGGGCTCACACTGCAGCCTGCCTCTAACGGCTGTGCTCATAGAGTGTTCCTCTGCTACTCAGATGCCACTTCTCTGAAGCTGGTAGTAATTTAATATCCTTGACATCTCCAACCCTCAGCTAAATTTGATTGAAATGAACTAATCAGTCTGTAAAGTGAGACAGACAGACAGATAGGCAGAGGCACGCGTGCTCTTTGACCATGATAAGCCTCATTTCCTTCAGTAACCAGGGTAAAAAAAGGAATAAAATCTGTGACGGTTTGGGTTTAATTTTCCTTTATTTTTCTGAGGGCAAACTAACCCCAGCGTTAAAACCAGAGCAAACCCCATCAGACTTCAGAAAAATAAAACCAAAAAGACATATTCCAGGAAAAAAAAAAAAAGGAAAAGGGATTTTGTTCTAGTTTCTTTTGGTTTTTTTTTTCTAACTGCAGTAGAAATCAAACTCCAGAGCTTTAATTGAAAAAACTTACATTTTTCAGGGACGAAGGAGAAGATGGGAGAGGGAAGGGGTGGAAGAAAGAAAAAAAAAAAAAGCTAAGCGACTGTCAGATCAGCTCAGGATCTCCATTAGAATGCAGAGTGCTCCAGAGTAATTACAAAACAGCTGTAATGGAAAATTGGTAGTCAAACCCATTTTCCACCAACTAGAACGGTGAATGGGCTCCATTATGTTCCTAATTCTCATTAACTTAATTTGCATAGGAAACAATGAAAGAATACCTAATGAGTTAGACTCAGCTAGCAGCAGATCGATACCCCTGTGAACAGGGGTTCGACCCGTAATTACAGGACATGTGGCAAAGCCAGAATGTTTCTCCTCTTACATAGGGGAGATAGAAAGGTTGGCCTTGCTGTTGTTATTTATTTAAAGGCTGAAAATGTGATGCCTGCAGAGTTGGGAATTTGTTGCTGTTTGGAGGGAGAGATTGTTTTGGGTTTTTTTTTTTCATTCTTTTTTTCACTTTGTTCTGTGGCTTTTAGGAATAAATGTATTATTTGACTTTATCTTCTATGTTAAACCAGCAAATTCTTAAAAGCTGTTCTTGTGGCTGAAGTTTAAGAGGTGGGATGTGGTGATGTTGTAGGCTGAGGGCTGCAGGCCAACTAAAACCTGTATAAATACACATCATGTGTCAGCACGCCTGAGCCTTCTGGCCCAGCCAAGAGGCACAGCCGCTTCACCTGGGCTCGGCTCTGTGTAAACACAATCACATGATATTAGAGGACCCACAAATGTAAATACCACTGGCTGAGAGTGCCTGTGTGTCTCTTTGCAGTGTAATCCAGGCAAGGTCTGGGTTTAGTTGCCATTCTTGGCAGCATGAATGTATTTGCTAACTTGGACATGTGCATTCAGTTCTCTGGTCTTTAACTCCTGTCTGTGGAACAAGACTAGCACACCCCTGCTGTGGTTTAGATCCCCAGTATTCTGAAGAAGGGTCTGGTTGATCCAAAATGTAAAGTAATCTGAAAGAGGTATATTTTCTCTCGTGAGTAATGACTGTGAACAAGGTGGGATGCTGCTGCTTCTGTAAATTAGGACATTTTTTTCTGATTTTCCGGACTTGCCAGTCCTCTACCACTGTAGCTGGATCATGCATATAGATATCAAGATAGTTACTTGAAATACTTGAATCTCTCCCAATGGTCTCACATTTAGTCTCTATTGTTCTTTCTGAGTGAAATTTCTCCTGTGAAGAAGCCTTCCACAAAAAAAAAAAAAAAAAAAAAA
>VWZK01012678.1:0-66239 GCA_013396935.1 Baryphthengus martii
TTTTTGGATTAACTATGAAATTCACAAGAAAAAACCTCCACCTTCTTCAGGACCAAGAAGCATGTGGGCATATGTGGCTGATAAGAATTCAGTATTCTTAGTGGTAACACCAGAAACCCTGAAAAAAGTTAAAGATCATATATATACCTGTAAGGATCCAAAATACCTAGATAACTTGTCAAATGATTGGGGTTTTTTTTGAAAGTGCTAGAAGACCAGACACAGAGTAGGCAATCATCTGAAAATAGGAAAGCAAGATCGCTGTGCAGCACATTTCACCAGCACTTTCTCATGGTATGTGCTACCACAATTTATACCACAAGTAACAATGGGAATGTGCTATTGTATTTTTGTTTTTTAAGCCTCTCATCTGTGTTCTTTTACTATAAAATTTGGCAGTACTTTTTCCTCATTGAATTTCAGTAAGAGTTAAAGAAAGCGGTAAATTCTGTTATACCTTTTAGTCGTTCATCATCTCTGGAGAAGAAGAAAAATCTAGCATTTTCTCTCTGTGGTAAAGATAAAAAGCTAGACAAACACAAAGGAATTTTAGCATCATAAGAGTTAGCATTACATTCCATCAATACAAGTTAAAGCTGTAATGCTTCAGAGAAGTAGGATGCACTGAAGAACGTAACTCCTGTAGTAACCAAACTTCCTACAAAATAGCCTTCTACAAAAACCTATATGAAGTCTTCTTAAGAAACAAAGATGTTAGTTTCCCATGATCTGAGGGCTGCTGTTAAAATTCTCAAAGCATCCGACTACTATAGTCAAATAGACAAATACAAATGTAACTTGCATTTCTTTGTCTCTTTCACTTTCTGATGCCTCTGGTTCATCATCACCCTCAGAACTGCTGTCTTGGAAACGTGGATCTTCTTGCCATGAGACTTTTACAGGTTTTATTGTTTCAATTATGTAGGGCTCTGCAATAATATCATAATTAAAAAAAGATCAGTTATTCCCCTGTCACTAAAAATTTCTGCTTGAGAGTGAAATACTTAAATCAGAAGAGACAGATTTAAGGACAGAAACCTCCCCTCAGGTTTTCTGTTACCTTCTAGGCAGGTAAGGATTTATAGCTTGCTTTCTCATATTTCCTAAATTCACCCTCAAAATTCACAACTAGTAGCATTACAACACAGGGAGAAAGTGCAGGAGTCCTTCTGAAGCTGCTTGTTCTATCAAATCATTCCAACCTAACAAGTGTTATCAATCAAGCTGGGAGTAATTGTGCCTATTCCTGTTTTTAGCTTGGCAAGTAAAGATGATCATCATCTTCATGGTGGTAAGACACTGGAACAGGCTGCCCAGGGAAGCTGTGGATGCTCCATCACTGGAGGTGTCCAAGGTCAGATTAGACAGGGCTTTGAGTAACCTGCCCTAGAGGGAGGTGTCCATGCCCATGGAAGAGAGGTTAGAACTAGAAGGCCTTGAAGGTCCCTTCCAACCCAAATCACTCTGTGATTCTATAATCATGATTTGTGCATAATTACTCAATTTTGCTTCTGAAAAATCCCTTGGATTCTGAATTTCTATACACTATCCTATTCTACAGTGCCTGATGTCATCTGCTCCTTAGAAACTGTACTATTATGTATGTTTGGCTGTTACCTTCTTTTTTGCCTGACTCCTCCATGTCTCCAAAGAACGAAAACTTGAATTCAGTAGCCTCCTGAGCTACATCACTCCCATTTGGTCCCAAATGGTCAGGTGGGGTAGAATCCTTTGCATTGTCTTTGTCCCAGGGTGTTTCTTCATTTTTTAACGATTTCCTCTTTGAAGATGCAAACAACTCTTTCAAATCAACAGCAATATTATAATAAGTTTCTTTAGACACTTCGGGCCCTTTCTCACTCTCTTCTCTCCTCTTCTTTGCTTTTGCTTTACTGAAAAATGAGATTATTAAAGAATAGTAACACAGCACATTTTTAAAAGAAAGGCTCCCTAGGAGGCAATCTTCCTAAACTTATCTAAGCACATTAATGAATGTTTAATGTTTTACTGTTTACCCACTTTTAGTGTTTGGGTAGATGTGCTTTGATGGTTTTCTTTTTCTTAGCAATTCCAGAAGCAGCTTTATGGGGCAACACAACTACCCTTTTAGTTTAGACCTCTGACCCATTTCTTTCCACCTCCTTCAATTTACCCACCCTTCGAGGGTAAGCAGTGGGGAAACATCTGAAGTTTGACCTTAAAGGCAGCAATAAGTCTACTTTACAATTAACCATATCCTGACTTTTCACTTAATATGTGAGAGTACAAATTAAGATAATTCAGAAAGATTTCTTTTCTAGCAAAAGAAATGTTCAAAGCTAGTATTTTTTTTCTCTCAAAGATTTACAAATCTTAAAGTTCATGACTTGAAGCAAAGTCTTCTGAAGATGAGAAAGGATGACAGAAAATGGCATGCAGAGACTAGTTGGACTAGAAAGAAGAAAATTACATAGTGTTTTTAGTGGTCACAATTATTATTATATCTTGATTTTAGCAATAACAGAAAACTACTGAAAAAAATGGAGCAGTCCACACAGTTTCAAACTCAGTCTTCTGCTATAGCCATGTCTTCACAGGAAGAATCATCACGATTATAGTTAAAGTTGTGTTATTACCTCTCCTTTTCAACAACACTCGGTTTCCTTTCAAAAACTGCATGGTCCTGTCTTGTGGGATCATAGCGGAGGGCATTAATATCTCTATCAAAATAGAGGGGAAAAGAAAAACCATGAGACAGGTACAAATGTTCAACTGAAAGCTACTCTACAGTCACGTTCAAATTCATACTGACTTTACCAAAAAAGCTCCAAATCAATCCAAAACCTACCTAGCATTTAAAAAGTACCCGCTAGTCAGTGTCCAAGTCAGGAAAGCTTCTAAACAGAAGTAGCTTTAATCAAATTGCACTATTTCATATAAAATGGACCTCAAGTGTTGTGTGTTACACTGAGTAAGTTTATAGCTGCACATGCTTATTGCTTGAGGAGCTGTACCAATATAGCTATTCATATCAATACACCTATGTATACCTGTTTCTTCTGGTACCAAACATTGCATAAATTCAAACAGCTCAAAGGGGAAAAAAACAACCCAAAATCCAAGAAAAATAAGCAAAATCTCATTATATCGCCCTTTCAAAATATAAACATTTTGGGGACTTTCAGCTAAAGCAGTCCAAGTTTTAGATAGTCCCAAATACTAGTAGAGCAGAGCCCACACTGCCTCATGGCAATGCAAGGAGGCAATGTTTCCCCTCCTCTCCCTAAATTAATGCTTACAACATAAACAAACTGCTTTTAAATGGCTGCATACTGTTTTAAGTGGGTATTAGAAAACACTGATTCACAAAACTTTCCTAAGATGACCTCTGGGGCTGCACAGATTATTTCCACCTCTGCTTAGCCTTTAGAAAATACATGAAAATTTGTACAGAAGTCAGAATTAAATATGATTGTGCAGCAGTCTCAGTGGTATTTGGTAAATATACGTCAATTGCTAAATAAACATCAATTGAGGTAGCTCCAGTAGTGACTGTCAGTAAAAATTTACTAATTGCACATTACTGCATTACCCTTTACCTTATGACTTTCCACCAATTCAGTCCACAGACCAATTTCTGTGAAGTGCACAGTTAAATCTCACTGTACTTCCAACAGTACATTTCCAAGCCTGTCTCATTGTCCTAGTGAAGGCTAGAGCGCGCCCAACAGCACCATGTGACAAATTCCTGATCTAAGGAAGAAATTTCTCAAAAGCAGAAATACAGATAAATGAAAATTCTCTATTGAAAGAGAAGGTTGATGCTGATCACCCGTAGGCCAGAGAAAATAACCACCACGTTAACTGCTTTGGAAGTCAGAGTCTAACCCACTAACTTACTGACCTACTGCCCAACTCATATGTTGTTTGTTTAGCCACCTTAAGTTTGTCTTCACAGAGAACAGAAATATCTTACACAGGAAAGGACTTAAAATATTCATATTCATAACAATGATCCAATCATTCAAAATCTATTACAGGAAACAAGGAAGCATCTGATTTTTTTCCCCTAAAATAATGGTTTTCCCAGTTATATAATCTATTGGGACACTGGATTAAAGACTGACTTCAAATGCACACCACAGAAGGAAATACTTTTCTCAGCTAGGCAGAAATACTAGTTGTGAAACACTAGCAAACATTAACTCTTCCTAAGATTCCTTCTTTTCTGGTAACAGATGATTCATACTTGAATTTCTTAGCACTTATGGCTGCCTTAGTTGGCTTAGGGTTTTCCAGGTTGATATTCAAGAGGCTTCCCAGTATTTGCAGATTTTTCTTTTTCTCTGCAGCAAGCTCTTCTTCCTCATCTGCCTTCAAAGTGTTTGTCTCTGACAAGACAAAAATCAAATCCATTATTTTCCCCCCCCTTGTTACAACCTGGGTAAGCGTGCAATATTTGATATATAATACCTCTATAGTACTAAAAGAGCTCACACATATCAAGACATCATCTCCTTTATTTTAAGTCTTTGAGGCTTTCTCCCTTGCACTGTAGAAAATTGTTAGAAGTGTCATATGCATTTATTTCATGTGAAAAATCACATCAGCTACTTAACACTTGTTTCCTGCTTAACTTAACTGTGCAACTCCTCTGCCACTGAGAGATACTGTGCAAAAGGTCACATTAAAACAACCAAGGGAGTAGCAGAGCTAAGCAAAACTTAGTTTTGGAATCAAATTCTGAATCTTGAATACTAGGCTAACAATTTTGGGTTCCATAGTGAGGGAAAAGGGAAATATTTAAAAATTGCTGCCATTTTCAGCTTTTCTGCCTTCTGCTGTTTAGGAAATAAAGTGAAAAAATTTTTTCTAAGGCTGCCAAATCAGCTGTGGACTGCAGGATGACTACGAAACAGTTCAAATGAATATAATGGTCAAAAAGCTTATTAAAATAGTCACCACTTATCCTGCGAAAAACAAACACATTCTGGTATCATTCTGTATAAATAAACATTTGAAAATGTTTCTAATGAACTAAGTTTGTCTCACTTAGCTATTAAAAACACTTTTGCTATACATACATTTAAGAAAACACAGCTACCAATACGATGTATAGCCACACAGAGTCAAATTATTTTCTTTAATGAATCAAAGCAGCAAAAACAGTCTGTAAAGTTGCTTCAAGCACCCAAAATTAAGGCTCCGTGATACAGCTCTGTTACTATCATTAATCAGGAAATAGACGCAGGTTTACCTTCTTCACTGTCACTTTCAAGGAATCGAGCATCCATGCGAAATCTTTCATCTGTGCCAAATCGTGATTGCAATTTCAGGAGCTGAACAAAATGAAAACAGATCTTATTAAGCACTGGAGAAGAAAGTCATCAGCATTCAGTAACTTTGTTTTACTATAATTATAACAACATACTAATAAGCTTCAGCTCTTGATGTTTTTTTCCAGAAATTTCTTTGCATTCAGAGATGACCACATCAGTGAAATTCCTCCAGCTCCCCAACAACACATTATTTCTTCCATGGCTACTGTTTCTGCTACTTAAGAGAAACATTCTACTGCACATTTGTCAATCATATTCAGTAAGTATGTGAACCTACGTGTTCTGTTTTTCTGAAGTGGTGCTACAGAGACATAGAAGAAAACTAGATTACAGTAATGGGTTCACTCACTTTTTCACCAGCTTTGCCTTCAAACTGTGGCTTAATTTTGAATCTCTCATCGTCTGTATCATCTTGCTCATCCTCACTGCTTTCAAACAGTCTGGATGAAGTTTTAGGAGCAGATTCACTCTTAAAAAGAAAACATAGAAAAATAGGTGTATACATAAGACTGAGAAAATAAATTAGTATCAACTTTGTTCACGTGCTTTCCAGTTTATATGAAAGAATGAATTTGTAGAACAATCAGCTCACTTATTGATCCATGTACTTCAAATCTTATATTGTATACATACCTTGGACAATTCTGCTTTACAGTTATGACTTAAAATTTTAGCTTCAGTAAAATATCCACATAAAGGGCAACTCAGGTTTTACAGTATAAGAGGTATAAAAATCCCACTTTCTGATTATGTCAGGGAGATCAATTTAAAAATCTCAGTGTTTAATTATACCTTTTCTAAACAAGCCTCAATATAGTATAAAATCCAGGAGATAGTTTAAGTCAGTTGATAATTATCAGTGACTACAGAAGGCAAGCGCTCGAGGGCTTCCAAACAATCTTCCCTAGATCTCGAGGTTCTTTTGAAGAAAAGGAAAATCCAGACTTTTTCCCCAATACCACTTACTTTTTCATGCATATTTCTCAAACTTGCATCCGTCTTCAACACCTCATCTACTTCAGCTTCACTCTCCACATCTGAATTGAATATGATGTGTTTGTGCCTGCCAGCTGGCTGGCTATCCTATGTAAGAGAGAAACTGTCAAGTCAAACATATCACACATTGCTAGAAACTTAAGTAAGTATCCAAAAGATATTTCCATAACATGAAAGGATGAATCTTGCAACTCAAGACATTTCAGGAAGCAGGTAGGTATCACTTTGTATATACTCAAAAGAAAACTGGCAATGTCATCAGAAATTCCAGAATGTGATTTTTTTAATGATTCAACCATGATTCATTTCCCTTTCTTTTACTGCATGCTATTCAGGTAGAACTTGAGTTAAATTACCAGATTCGAAAGAGCTCCTTGAATGAGTTTCTTCTGTAATTCTCTCTCTTTCTGTCTCTCTTCCAGGGCTGCCAGCCTCCTCTGGTTATCCTGCAACTGTTTCATTTTTGTATTAGGTTCCTTTGAAGCAGTAGCCTGAAGACAAAGCTCCTTATTTTCCATAAGGCTTGTCCTCCCATTCTCACATTTACTAGCTTCACAGTCTGGATTTTTATTGCTTACATCCCTCTTCAATTTTTTTGAAAGCAGTTTTGGGCTTTTCAATTGTCGTTTAACATGTTTCTGTGACGCTGCAGCACGACGATCCACGTCACTGCTCTCAGTTTCACTCTGATCAGTACTAGGAGCAGCATCTCCAAGCTCTGGACTTTGGGATTCTTGTGAAGAACTCACATCTTTGTTCTTTCCTTCTAAATGTGGCCTGGAAACAGGCTGACATCTCTCATCTGCTGCCAAGTCCTTGTGCTGTTCACAGAGCCTATTTTGTCTCTTTTTACTGCTGACTTCAGGTGAATACAATGGATGGTTCTTACACTGTCTTTTAAATGAATCCTCCCTACAATAAGAAATAGAAGCTTCAAGACCTACACTTTCCACACTCCTCTTTAAACCAGTGCTGTCCTGAGTTAAGTCCTTTTCACAAAGAGACCCCATTCCTCTGAAGGGCTGGTATATCAAATGTGAATTATTCTGTCCCTTGGAGCTCTCTTCATCAATATTCTCCTCCCCTGCTAAAATTGCAGCGACTACATCTTCAGGGCAGATACATTTTTTAACTGCAGGGTGCAATTTAGAAAGTTTTGGTTTTTTTGGTTTATTTACAACATTACTCATAGGATTTTCTTCAACACTGTGCTGACTAGAACTCTCTGTACTATCCAATTCTTCTACTGGTGTCCCAGTGTTTTCAGTAGCTAATGCTTTTAGGTCATCTAATGTAAGGTCTAAGCGGTAACAGTTTTGCATCATGGATTCATAATCAGAACTGATTTCAGAGTCCCCTTCCTCAGGCTCTGAATCAGAGCTTTCACTACCACTGGTACTTATATTACTAACTGCTGTATTCTGCAAGGCACCAATTTTGGATTTTTTAACTTTCCCGTTTCTTTCAAAGTCGTCTTCTTTTAAATTTTGAGTTTTCAGTGAGGAGTCATTTACTAAATCACATTTTTTATTAGTTAGTATTTCTTTATTTTCCACCTTCACTTGTTTAGAATCTTCTAAAGTTGCCTTTTTCCTGCTACTTGGATCTGGAGTTTTACTTTCAGCAATAATTTCATCTGTATCTGCTGAATCATAGCCATTATCACATTCTACAGCCTCTTTCTCTCTATAACCTCCTTTGACAGCTTTCTTCATGGCATCTGGATTGCTTAAGGACCAGTGACTATTGTATTTTAGTTCAAAATCATCCCCAACAATTTCCAAGTGGTCACTTTCAGCCTCAACATCTTCAGCTTTATGTATTTCCATCTCTCTCTCTACCATTGCTCTGATTTCCTCTTCAGAATCAATGTCACCATCAGAAACACTCACACTACTTGGAGCTCTAACTCCAGAAACACTGCTTTTATCCGGTAATAAACCTCTCCCTGATATTTTACTATCAGGACTTCTTGATGGAAGCAATTTAGACTTCTCATTAGGTCTGGATTTTGATCTCTGACCTAGCTGTGGCAAACTTGTGCTTTTTGAATGTGACTGGCATCCAGGAGAGAGAACTACTGCTCCATTCAGAGCCTCACTGCCCAGTTGTCTCAGTTTTTTAGGTGGCTTCTTAGTTCCAGGGAACTTTCCTTGCCGCTTCTTGCTTATGTCGTCATCTCTCTCTTCCAAGTGCCAAGTAAGCTCGGATATAGGAGCTACATTTGTCAAATCTGGCTCCAGCTTTCTGAGGTTATGGCAATATTTTGATGGGTCATATTTCACAATGTGAGTCCAAGTTAAGGAATTAAAACATGATTCTTTCAGCAGACTTCCAGTTATGAACAGGCTGAAGTCCACGTGAAAGGACAAAGTCCTTTTTACTGTTATGCTCATAAGCCTTTAAGCAACTGACTTGCAGTCTAAAAAAATTACCCAAGTCACACAAGCTTACTGAAGGATTCACTTAGGGGACTCAGTAAATCAGCTATGACATCATAGTATGTGAAGACCATTGTGCAAATGCTTCCCCATATGACAAAAGAAAGAAGGGAATTGTTCCTATGCCCAACCAACAGGAAAAGGATATTTTATTTTTTTGTTGATTTCTAAGGTGAAGGACAGGCAAGACTCGGCCAAATTTACCAACAATCCATTTCTAAAAGAAAAATAATCAGCGTTAAACAAAAAAGGAACAAAAGTAACCCTGGAATAAAACAAGATGTATATTCTTCGATAACAAAACACTAATAAAGACCCATCTGTGACTAATTCTTTGTTTACTCTCTTAAATGAGATATACCAGTACTGTACAATTTAGCCAGCTTCCTTCTCAAAACATGAACAAACCCAACCAAACCACCAAATTTCTACAAGCTGCAAATAAAGAACAACAATGAAGAGCGGAATTTCTTTGCTTTACCAATACTATTTTAATATAGCTTTTTGGCTTACAAATTCACAGTGGTAACTATACAGACAGGATCACTATTATTTTGCCCTTTTCCCACTTCCCACAAAAAAATTGAAAGTCACCCTCAAGAGCCTCCAAAAACATTCTGTACCTAGCAAATAATTTTGAAAAGTTTGTATTTACTAGAAATTTTGTTGCCTAAATCTGTACATCCAATGATTTCATTCTAAATTTTATTATTGTAAGCAGGTGTGGACCCTGATTCCTGATTGTGCTGAAGCACAGAGATTAGTTCCTTATAACTCAGCCCTCAAAACCATGTGCTGTATAGAAATAAGACGTAGATTTTCTTTACATGCTTTTAAGGGTGACAAAAAATATTCCCAATCTAAGAGGGTAAAAAAGCGTTTCCTAATTTAACAAGACAAAGACAACAGTAGGATCAAGATTATCTCCAGTTATTACACAGAACGACAGGAGCATTCTACAAGTCAACACAATGTATTTCTTTAAACTACTTGCCCAGTTCTGGGGTTTTGTTTTTTTAGTTTTAATTCTCTATACATCTACCCCACCATACCTTATGGTCTGGCACCTCTGTACCTGGTACTGCTTTCATGTGAAAGTCTTCAACTCCAGCCTTTTTCAGTGATTCCAATAGACACCTTCTGTCATTTCTCTGTGGCTTTTCTTTCTGCAGCTTTGCTTCCTCTCTCTCCATGGCGAGTCTGTACCCAAAAAGTACATCATACAAGGAAAAAGGTCTGTCTGTGTGCTAAATGATAGCTGGCAGTGGACCTCTCCCCAGAGAACAGTAACCATTTGCTACTTGAGGAATTACTGTATCTGCTACCCTTAAGGGTATGTAATCTGCATCAACACTCCACCAATGTCAATAAAAACTAGAAAGAATAAGAGTGAGCCAGATGAAGGCACAGCCATAAATAGAAAAAAAAAGTAACAAATGTAACTTTAAGCAGCAACATACATTTTTAAAACTGATTTTTTTACCTATGCAAAAAGCTTTCTTTGGCCAGCTCAATTTGCAGTGTTCCTCCTTTCCATTTTGTTTTATTTAAAACTGACATGCCTGTAAAACAAGGAGATGGGAAATAAGTGTCTCATGCTGTAAAAAAACCCCAAACATGTTAGACCTAACTATGCCTCCTTCTATTATAGCTTGAAGTTTTCTTAGCATCATCTTAGACCTTTCATATACAGACTTAAATAGAGTAATGAGGTATAATACCCAAATCTTAAACAAGAAGATTCACATGCAAAATAAAAAGTTCAGAATTTAAAAGTCATTCCAGCCTGAATGGTTCAGTTCAAACACAACCCCAAAAATTCAGATACACGCACTCTTAAGTTTCTACCCTACTGACAGCCTCTTCACTATTTCAGTACTCCAGCTTTCCTATTCCTAATGGCAGCATTCCCTAGATAAAAGGGCACACTTTCAATCCCTCTCTTTGAATAGAGGGATCTTCATCTGCCAGTTTGCTGCTATGTATTACACTGGTGGCTTTATAACCCTGCCTATAATTTTGTAATCCACCTACTTTGGAATCAAGTACAAAATTGCTTTATTAGAAGCACACTTTACATAAACTCTCCTTCTGGATTTCCTCCCACATCAAGTCACTTCTAATGTTTTATGAAAGTGTTTGAAGCACATCTCCTACATGTTTTCATAAAAGGGTCAGAACAAAGTCAAATCACATATTTCAGTCACAAGGCACCTTTTAAATCTGCTTACATCTATTTACTGAAAGCTCCAGTAAAGCAAGTTCCATGAAACTGCAGCTTAAATGAAACAGGGTCTACCTTGACCGCATCCCAATTTGACATTAGATGCATTATCAACAACACAACTTGGCTCAAAAAAACATGTTACTTCAAAAAAGTACTTACACTTTTTAAGATCTGCATCAGAAATGCTGACACTGATGTAGGCAAAAGTTTTCACAGGGTTCCCTGATCAATGATAAACATTCAGTCAATTTCTATGTTACTTTAGCCTTTTCTGTAAAGCTGAAAATTAAGCTATTTCTTGAATATAAAGTGTCTCTGAAACAAAAAACCCTTTCCCCACTATAAACAGAAAAAATAGTTCACTTCTAAAGGATGATACAAAACAGTTACCTTGATCATCTTTTCTGGTAATAATCTCTGCATCCAAAACACGCCCAAACTTGCCAAATCTTTCTTGCAGTTCAGCCTTAGTAACGGCATGGCCAAGCCCTCCAACATATAAGCGTTTTGAAACTTGTTTCTGCTCCATATTGTAAAGTCAAGCTGTCACACCTGCAACACACTCTGCTTTTCCATAATATAATAACAAATCACTAACAGTTACACTGCAGAGATTAACACAAACATCAAATCAAACTTGCAAGTCACCATCAGAAATCCTCCACAAACAACCTTTTGAGAAAACGGGTCCTTTGTTTTACACCAGGTAATAATCTCAGCATTGCTTACTAGGGTTTAGATGTCAATATTTATTTTTTTTTAAGCCCTGAAGTATATAAATTGGTGCATGACAGTAAATATAACCAGCTCTTGACAACATAAACTTTCTAAGGATTTTCTTACGGCGGGGGGGGAAGGGAGGAAAGAACAACTACTTGTCTCGATTCGCCCCAGTCCCGACCCCAACCCGCCCAGACAGGCCGAGGCAACCGCCAAAGCCCCCCAAAACCACAGGCTAGTGTGGGTTGGAAAGAACCTTTAAAGCTCATCTCGCCGACTCCCCCCTACAATGAGCAGGGACACCTAGAACTAGAGCAGGTTGTTCAGAGCCCCATCCAACCTCCAGGGCCGGGGCTTCCCGCTTCTCCTTTCCCCCCGACACACCGTGACCCTCTCTCACCGCCTCCATGTGCGAGCCTCTTAGTGCAACACGATTTATATCCCCCCCGTGCATCCCCGCCCAGCGCTCTACTAGGATAAAAAGGGTTCCGCCTCATGCGGCCCTTTGAATAGTGTTGTCAGGTCGTCTCCTTCGAGTCTCTGTTTCTGGCCGGTCAAGTATAATGGGTGCACACAGGCTCAGTCTTGTGACCGCGGAGGGCTTGGGCGTAACTAACCGAAAAGTAGGGGCTTTCTGCAAGACATGAGTAAAAAAAAAGTAAGGAGCTACCTGGCAAAATATCTCTTATTTTCTCTTCCTCTCAAGTGGTAGCCCCGGGACGTGCCCTTTAAGCCACTCTGTTGTTGCGGGAAGGGGCGGCCGGCGCCCCCTACTCAGGCCGTAGCAGTGGTAGCGTCCCAGCGCGCGGCCGGCTGACTTGGGCGCGCAGTTCGAAGGCCATTAGCGGCTCGCGCGGTGTCCGTCGGCGGGCGGGAAGTTCTCTCCTCAGCGCCGAGCCTCGGGGCGGCGGGTCTGAGGGGACTCCTCAGGGATCCGGGCGGCCGGTCTGAGGGGACTCCTCAGGGATCCGGGGGCGGGCGGGTCCGCAGGCTGCTCCCCGCGGGGCCTCCCCAGGGTAACCCCCGGCACCGGGGAGCCTCAAGCCGCGCCTCGGGGCGGGCTGGGACAGCGCTGGTTCCAGCCGTCTCCTTGTGGGGACGGCTGGGAGCAAAGCGGCGAAACGCGGGACCTCCCTGGCTTGGTTCTCGCAAGCTCCTGGATGCTCTTCTCATCTCTTCTTGCAGCAGCGTAAAAGACACGCTTAGGGGTGTATACGGGCAAGTACGTAGAAATTTGAGATGTTTAACGTTACAGCACGAATAGGTGTGTATATGTACGCTTAGGGTGAGGAGAAATGATTTTGTCTTTAAACTTGTTTTATTTAATCAAAAGTACGTGAGAGTGCTTTTTAGCGGAGATAATGCTCTTTGAAGTTATAACTGGTCTCCGAGTCTCCTGCAGTCTGGTAAAATCACCTGAGTTAAAATGGCTGTAAATAGCAGCTGTGTATTGCTACTGTTATCAAAACAGACAGCTGTTAAAGGAGAATTAGCTAACAACTTAGGGTAAAAGTCTGGCTGTTGTAATGATTTTCTTCTTCCCAATGTACTCGTTATTTATTACGAGCAAAACTTTCTTCAGTGTATCCAGTTAAAACCAAAACCTAATAGGATTCATTAAAAGTTGGAAAACTTCTATTTCTTCTCCCTAGTGATCTTGTTTTTTGTCATATATTGCATAGTATTGCTTTAAAATTTCAGAGTAAGTCATGACTAGGCATAATCTTAGCGATTCTTTAATCACATAGACTTTCTTTATTCACTCAATAAGTTTTAAATGCAAACCATGTTTGGCTTTTTATTCACAGTGGTGTTTTATTATATGTTTTACTCAGATGCTGTTCCTTACGAAATAAACGAACAGAGTCCTGTTTCCCCCTCATCTCTCTTTATTGAACTATGTCAGTGTGGATCTTGGAAATACATTAGGGGTTGTTTAAAAAGACACATAAAACTAGATTTATTGTTTTTCCTGGTTGAAAGTGTTGAGCTGCATAATGTTTTCCACAGTCCTTTGAATGTATTGTGTCTAGGCTCAATGTCAGGTATTTATTTTTTTCTTGAAGTTGAGGTTTGAGTTATTTGTGAAACGTGGTTGTTTGTTTGTGTGTCTCTACTGCTTTTTACTTGAAAAGCAGATTGTGCTTATGGTATTAGTAGGAGCAGCTGCGCTTCATTTGGTCAGGTGTGAAGTGTTAGGTGAACTGGTCAAAGCTGGGTTCGGTTGCCGTGTCTGATCAGTGTTGTTTTGGATCTGCAAAGCAGCTGCTTGTTCTCTTACAGCAAATGTAAAGCAGCTGAATTTGCTCCTGGATGAAATCATAAGTATTTAAAGAGATTCTTAAAGAAAGCCTTTCACTACATGAGAGACTTGATTTAACTTCTGTATCTGGAGGCTATGCTATACGTTCTCCAGGTAGCATGGGAGTCTTTAGTTTTGCAGAGTCAGAAGGTGCCAAGCTTTCCCAGCCTCTTGCATTGTGAAACTAGACCGTGGTGGTGCTGATTTCTCAAGGTGGCCTGGGAGTCAGGGGGAGCTGTACTACCACAGTGTGCTAACAAACATTAGAATTCTTTACGGAGATATAAATTATGGTACTTGTTAAAGCTACCTGGGATATTTTAAAATTGCACACACCAATACTTCAGTTTTCAAAAGTCATGAAATAGAATTGTCTCATTTTAAGTAGAGGGATAGGAGAAACAATTGCCTAATGCTATATTTGTGTTTCTTAAATTAATTCCTTGGATAAAAATAATTTATTTTGAAAGTGGATTTTTTTAATTTGGCTTAAGCAATATTCGTATTTTGTTTTATCTAGTAACCTTGATTCTGAGAAATGGACAACAACATTTGTCAAGTTTATGAAGACGAAATCCAATCACTGGAAGAAGAAATTAAACTATTAACTGAAAAGTATGAAGATAGCCAGCAAGAATCCACTTTTTTTTATGAAGAGGAGATATTAAAGTCAATGTATGTCTTTTTCATGTGTGGGATTAATAGTGCTTCTCTTTAAAAATTGTTTAGGATAAGCTTTTGCCTCTGTTAGGTCTGTCCTTACATTATTTTTCACTGTGCTGATCTTGCTTAGGACTTGGGTTATAAATAGTTCATCTCTTTTTACCATCTTCTGTTGGTAGTTGTTTGGTTTCAGGGTTTTGTTTGTGTTTTGTTTATTTATTTTATAAAAGGCAGTCACAGTAGTCAGAGCATGACATCAAGTACCTACCTTCCTGTGGGGGCCCTGCCAGGTTGACTGCAAAGGTCCTGTTTTCTGTTATGTACTCTGCAACAGCCCAGTGTGCCTTTACTTAATAAGAGATGGAGTTTGGGGCTGCGTAAAGGTGTGGCTAGTTATATGCTTAAAACAGCATTATTTAACTCATGTTCTATAGAAAAATCACCCTCTGTAGATAAAATAAGTCATTTAGGTGACTAGAGGCATCACAGCTCGTACGTTCCTCAGAATGAATGCTTACGTCTCAAGATTTATAAAAAAGGCTGTGTCTACCTGGCAGTGAATATAAAGTACTTATCGAGGCTAGAATAGTTTCCTGTTCCCAGTAAAGGGTTTGAACTGAAATTTGACTCATTGAACACTGATCTTGGTCTGCAAATCATCAGATCACTTTACAAATGTATGTTGTTTAATGGTATTGCTATACTGTTGTGACAAAACATGTTCTTATTCCTTGGTCTTTTGCCTTATTGATTTATAGTTTTTTCTTTTTCGATTCTAGAAAAGCATTCCAAACAGAATCTAAGGCACAGGAATCTCCATCAGACCTGAAAGCTCAACTTGAAAGTTTGGAAACAGATCTTTCATTTATAATGAAGTTTACTGGCATTCAGTTCACAAATCATTCCAAGAAAACAGTGGAAAAATGTAAGTGTTTTTGTGCCCTTTGCTAGTGCTATAGTGAGCACGTTGTTTCATTGCATTGCATTTACAAGTGCATGTTGTAATTCTATTTTTAATGTTAGCAGAAGGACAACTGGTTTGAGATACAACAGAATTTTCTTTATTGATAAAATAGTTTCTGAGTAAATATTGTATTTTGCGTGGTGATAAAGACTACTGTGAAGATATTTGTAGGTTTAACTTTATATGATGGGTGATATCAGCTGGTAGTTTAACTATGACTAATGGAAGCAATGCAATAATTGTTGAATTGAGTTATAATCAAGTATTTTCTTTATTTTATAACAGCTAGAAACAGAACAGTGCAGAAGCACAGGTTATCAGGGAATTGCCATGCCCTGTCTTTTCAACTGGAATTCCAGCTTCTTGAAATGCAGGTAAGGATGAATGTATGTTTAAAAAAACCCTAACCAATAAATCTTCAAATGAACAAATGTCAATGCTTGTTCCAGCTGAGACCTTCACTTGGTATTTTGTCGTTTTTATTGCTTGAGTCTCCTTAATCTAAGAATCAGTGGGTTGTTTTCATTATATAACAATGACCCAACTTTTGAATTCCATGCGCATCCAAGTGACGTAATTCTGAAGGTCAGATTCAATGTTCACTCACAAAATTATTATCCCAGAATCATTTAGGTTGGAAAAGACCTTTAAGATTGAGTCCAAGTGTAAACCCAACACGGCCAAGTCCATGTTGCCCTTCCTTCCCAGAACACGCACCTGCAGGATGCTCTTGCAGACTAACACTGAAGTGAAGCCCTCAACAGCGCTGGATTTCCCCTCACTCTATCAAGTACCTGCTGGGTCCTCATCCTGACCCAACATAGCTTTCATCTCACAGCTGTCTCCAATCTCCCTCAGAACATGGTCTCTGATAGTCAGATATCTTGTTCTGAAGAATGGATAATTCTGAACCTTACCTCTCTTGAGGAAACTGAGGAAAAGCTAAAAGACTACAAACCTGAACAATTGTTTTCTTGTGGTTTAGTGATGGTGTTTTTTTTCCTTCAGTGTTATTTCTATTCACTTGGCTGGCGTGACCTGCCACGGCATCATGGGACTGCACAGAAGTTACACTAATGTTTGCAGATCTTTGGCAAGGAAGCTCTTTGATAGGAGTCTGTTCTTAGTAGAGATTTCAAAATGAGAAGCAGTGGAAATTCAGAATAATTTGTGGTAAAATTTTTGGCATCAGGAAATAGCCTTCTCAAGAAAATGTCAACTCAGCCTTGAAGGTATTTTTGAAATTGAATGTGATCGGACCTGATAGTATTAACCTGATGTGCTATGTAAAGATGTCCTTCCTAATCATAAAAGCGGTATTCTAAATTTAGGAAATGAGGTTTTTAGGCAATCCACATGCTACTATCTAATTTTAAACAGCAGGAGTTCAGCTGTTTGGGGTTGTTCTGCAACCTCTTAAGTCTGTGCATGACTTGAAACTTTTGTTTCTAGTGATAATGTTTCACCATTTGCTTGTATAAACCTGCATTTAACTTCGAGTATAATGCTAATAGTCCCCATCGATCCTGGACTAGGTTAGATCAATGTTTTTCTCACTTGTATGCTTCTGCAGAATGATGATTATCTTTTAGC
The DNA here is from genome assembly GCA_013396935.1 of Baryphthengus martii. NCBI lineage: Eukaryota > Metazoa > Chordata > Aves > Coraciiformes > Momotidae > Baryphthengus > Baryphthengus martii. Next base: position 17,225 of record VWZK01012678.1, read on the forward strand.
GTAAGTGGAGCTCGGAGGAGTAACTAAACTGTATGTCAAGTTTCTATGGAGCTGCATTCTTGACGCTTAAATCTATTGCTCCACGAGATGGCAGCACTTGTCTACATAATACCCAAAACTCTCCTGATGAAACACACGATTTGTATTTATATAGAAAATCAAATATATATCTTTAAAAAGCATTTCAGTTGAAAAAGTTAGAATTTTGAGTTAATTTTCTATGAATTAATTTTTTTAAAAAGTACATGGCACCTGTAACTTATATCATCTGCACTGCATATTAAATTGGATCAATTTACCCTAAGTTAATAAACTTTGAATTGCTGATATTTTGTGTTTGTGTGGTGTGGACTGTGGACATAGAAAATGGTAAATTCGTTAAGCCGACATCAGTGAAGAGTACAGTTTTTAAGTGTGCCATAATACACAAATTTTGGTTTTTCTTTAGTGTTACTCTCCCAAGTGAAAAAGTATGCTTAGTGTTTCAAACCGACTGATTTCTGTTCCTTTACTCATTTTTTTTGTGATTCTATATGAACTTGAATGCTACTAAAGGCTTTGCATTTACTCTGTGCATTTGCCTTTGCATGCACCAGGTGGCATGTTAACTTGTGACTGCCAGCAGCTTCTCTGGTGAACAGCTCTCTGAACCTTTTGCTCTAAGTTGAAAATGATATCTCTCGATGTTACTTAATCCACTAAACTCTGTAGTGTCTTGTCCGTCCTTAGTGATGCAGCGTTAGCAGTACTTTTGTCCGAGCAGTACTAGGGTTTGCTGTGATATGTTTTCGTTTGACTCCCAGCTTGTCGGAGATTCCCCTGTCTAGCCATTCCTATTTGCTTGTAGCGACTGGGTGTCAGAAAAATCAAGTACAAAATCTCCGGTACAAAGTGAAGCATTTGCTATGATCTTCAAGCCTTGAGTTTAAGCTTTTTCATTCAGTGTTATTTAACTTATTACTCGAGTGTGTTCAAGAATGTGTAGAAAAAAATAAGTTCTTTTGTGGCTTAATTTCTACTGTATGAACTTCTCTGTTCTTATTTTTTAAGAGGTTTTTAGATATTTTAATTTGGAAACATTTTATCATCATGCACATATCCCAGAGTAACTGTTGTTATTGTAAAAAGGGACAAGAATTTGAGGCAAAACTATAGCCCCTAAAACTAAAAAAAGGGAAAACTAACAGGAATTTTTTTTTAACTTAAAGTAGCATTATTATGGTTTTCAGATGAAGCCTTATATTTAGTTGTCTGGTATATGTGACAGCTGGGGATTGTGTTGGAAAATAAAAATCTTCAAGAAGTGGAAATGACATGAAAGGAAGTAGATGAATGTCTTATGTCTTCCATGATGCATATTTATTCTCTATGCTGACAAATTCATGTGTTATTCCAAAAGCCTTGTTGTATGGGTAATACTGATACTGTTGAAATCATAGAAAATGTCCACACATGTAAGCTGAAGCTTAAAAATGTTAAGGTTTATAGTACTCAGCAGCCTTTGCATGTATTTTTGTCTATTTTGCATGCAAATAGATAGTTTTTTTTATTCTGACTAGAGAAATTTCTAAGATACCGTGTTGTTACTTCTCTAATCTAGAGCAAAGAGAATGTATCTGCTGTTGTTACTGATCTCAGCATTAAACTGGAATCTGGAGAAGACTCGGATATGAGCAAGTTTGTGTCAAGGTAAGGTAGAGTTTTTTGCTTCAGGAAAGTTGTTGTACAGGAGGGGTATCTGCTGCTAAAAGCAACACTGAGTTCTCATGTAAATTGCTGACGGTTTCTTTGTTTGGTAATGTACTGTTAGCTCAACCTAAACTCTTCTGTCCCTTGTCTCTGTCCTTCTGAGAGAAGATGAAATGCATTTAATGTTTAAGGCCTGAAAGGACCATTATGAATTCATGTTAAGGAGAAACAATTCTAGCTGTTTGAAAGTGGTTGGTTGGAACAAAGTTGTAACAAGGTAATCCCAGCTACTGCGCTTCACTTTAATCAGCACGGTAACTTAGATGTGTATGTGAGTTGCAGATGTGCAGTGTCAGTGCAATGACTAAACTGTACTGCCAAGAACTCTCCAGTACTTGCCTATTTCCAATTCTCTGCTCACCATTCTATTTCTCTGCATCAGGATTTCATTCCCTGATACTTTAAAAACAATAGAATATAGCCTAAAAACCCGGAATAGTGTAGTTGTGCAATGGCTTAAAACATACTAAAACATAAGCATATGAATGTTACTTTTTGACCATTTTCTAGAGAATGTCAACTTCTTATGGTACATGAGATGATTAATGATCAAATTATTTCCCTTCAGTATTCAGCTGTGTATTCTGCTAGCCAACTATTCGGAGAACAAATTACTAATTATCATTGGGTAGTTGACTTAAGATTAATGCTGTTCTTTGCTGGCTTATTATTTTTAAGACTTGGAGAATGAAGGCAAATGGATGCTTTAATTGAGTTACCTCAGGCTTCATTAGTCTGTACCGAAAGCTGAATTTGTCATTTAGAGGCTCTGGAATTTCCATACAAATCTCCTAAAGCAGGTGGTATAACTGAGAATAATAGTTGACTGCGCTCAAGAAGCTGGATTTAGAAGAGGAAATTACCCTGTTTTTTTCATGAGTATTTTCTGACAGCAGAAGTGTCTTGGAACTTAATAGTCATACTGGAAAGGAATACGTTGAAGTAGTGGCAGACTTTATCTCATCCTGGCGTGAGCACTACTGTCTTGTCCCTGTCTCTTCACTGTCCTGGTTCTTTTCCACATTACACCAATATTCATAAGTAAAAGCAAGTTTTCATGAATGATACAAGGTGAATTAAGGCTTTGCTGTTAACAAAGCAAGCAGGTTTTTCTGCTTAGCCGCTATTTGCATGTACCGTCTGTTGCCCTGGTTTCAGGGTGTATGCTCTAGAAGCCACATAGAGAATAGGATCGATGTAGTCATTTGGTTGAAAAAGCAATTGGGAGTGAGGAACCCAACCTTGCACCTCTCACCCCCTCCCAGTTTGTTTTTTTTCTATTTGACTTGTCCTGCAATGTCACAGTGTTTGCTGATCTAAGGCAGCAAGTATGTGGCTGGAAGGGGGCTGATGTTGAAACTGTCTCTTTTGGCAGCATCCTGCTGTTTGATTCGCACAGTCTGGTTATGTGATCTTCCCCGATGGCTTGTTTTCTCTATCACCTTGCTAAGGTAGTTCTTGTTTCTTACTCATAAGCCCTAAGTCTCCTTTTTTCATGTGCAGTTTCAGACTTTTCCCAAGTAGCCCTTCATTCTTCAGTCTACCAGCTGCTCTAAGATTCTTGATTCCTATCCCTCTATTCTTCACCAGCTAAATATGGTCTCCCTCTGTGTTGTCCCTTCTTCTCAGTTTCTCTATCAGTTTTTATTTCCCTCCGTTGCCTCCTTGGCCCAGTATTGCAAATCTGTTGTCTAACTCTGTTCTGTTTTCTCCTCTGGCCTGTGTTTTTTCATATTCAGCTTTCTGATTTTCTTGGCTTCATTTCACATAATGCACGATGGAGAAGGGTCTTTAAGAGCACCACAGTTAAAAGCTTGGCATTCAGTTGTAATTCCCAAGCCCATCCTTCTTTGAAAGTATACAGAGGAATGCTAGAACACTTGAGCAACATGTTTTCAAAAGAAGCAAAATTCATTTTTTAAACCAGGTGCTGCTGCAATGTATAATACCTGTTTTTAAAAGATTTGTACCATTCCTTAAATATATTGTGACAAAGAAATACATACGCAGATGGAATCATGATTTTCAGTCTTCTAGTTTTGGACTTTACTGGAGTCCCTTTTGCACCAGTTATCACTTAGATTATACTTTATTAGTGTTGAGGACTAGAATATCTGTGAATAAATCTTGTTGCGAGTCTTTTTTTCCCTTGCTACCCCATTAATTGATGGGTTAGTTAACTATTGCATAGATTACTTAAATTGAAAAAGGTTTTAGAGTTTGAAAACTGTTCCTAGTTTTTACTGATTAGAATTGAATAATTGGAGGGTTTATGAAGTGTCTGCATTATATTAGACACTACATTGGCTAGGTATTCGTATTCCTGCTGCAGCTTTAAGTGTCATTATTTTCTTTTTACATGCTAATGCAAGAAGTCTTGCATACTGCAGGGAGTTAAAATAGATTTCCTCTCTTAAAATAACTGAAGTGTGTTAAAGGAGCCTTAAATACTTTTATGGCAGTTAAGTTTCTTATGTCCTTTTTGAGTTTTGATATGTTGTAAAAATGAAACGGTGTTTGGATGAAGGGCGTGTGATTTTTAACCTGATACATAGCTACTCTCTGTGTGAATGCACTTTTTGCTGGTTTTGGATGACTTCTCTGTTACATGGATGTTGGCTTTGGAGATGGGTGTTTCTGCTGCTAGTGGATTTTTTTTTATTTTTTTTTTAAATCTGGTGACATTTTGTAATGCTGAATTCTTCCCAAAGGAAAAAAGGCTTATTCTAACATGCACGTAGTACCTTGTTGTTTTATACTGAGCTTTCTTGGTATTTTAGTATTTGTTGGAGTTGGCTTCAACGTTAGGACTTTAGCCTAAGTTAGGCTAATTGGGAGTTACTGTTTATGGGTAGTTTGAATGCTATGAGACAGTTAACTGGAATGATGCTTTTACACAGGCTCTCTCCCTTGCCAATACAAAACCCCATGTGTATTACATGTCTGTTCATGCCAGCACAGATTTATCCCTTTTCTAAACATTAAGTCTAGTCTTCTATCTTAAATTTAGCCAGCACTATATCTGTACATGAGTAGTATATATTCAGGTATATCTTGTAGGCTAACTTTTACATTTGAAGCTAGTTCTTTGAAGTTCTTAGCAAAAGCTCTCTGCTTGGTGAGCTAGCCTCAAAAATTTTCATCTGCTTTATTGCCTAAAGATCAATCTGAGGAAAAAAGAAATGCAAACTAAAGCTAAAACAAGGTCACAAAGTTTGTGATAATCTTTTAAATTGCATAAAAGTGGATACTCATTGAATTGCCAAGTTTTATGAAAAGAATTTTAAGTATGTAGCTTTGAAACAGCTTTTTGTTGCCGCCTTCTGTGTATGTAAATTTATAAAGCCTACTGTAGTGTGTAGACTCATATTCACTAGACAGTGTGTTGTGGGCAGTTGTTACAAAGTCCCAGTTTTTTCCTATAGTATGTGTAGATTTTCTTTATGTACACTTACAAGCTGTGGTTAAAAAAAGCTGTCTAGAACTAGTCAGCTATTGTAAATCTGTAAATGTCTATGTCCTTCCAGGGTCTCAATTTTGTCTGCTGCCAGAAGATTTTTTTCATCTTGGCTTGATTTTGTTGGCAGCTGTGACTCCTGTTGTAACTTCCTTTAATGATGCTGTTCTTTCCAGACTAGGATAAAACTTGTTTGGCTTTTCTTTTACATTTTCACTATCTAAATGAACTTTTTTTTTTTTTTCAATTTGTGTAAAATGTTTAAGGGGTGCCTTTTCTGTATATTATATAGAGCTGCATCTGAGGCACATTTCTCCCTTGAAGGCTGAAGTGACTTATTAATACCCTGTTGCAACCATTCTGTTAACAGCCTCAAGTTTCTGCTCTCGTCTGTTCTGAAAATCCAAAAAGAATAATAGCTAATCTCAAACAGAAATGATGTTAAAAGTAAAGTTTATATGTAGAATTCAGATCTTCTGTGTCTGAAATACTCCCAAATATAAGTCAGGTATCTTCTGCAGGTTTTAGTAATTGAAATATAACTTTGGATTTTGAAAGCTGTGCTTTGCCAGATATGTTTTGACCATGGCTAATAGTCTGTTTTATCAAACTGTGGCTTCGTATCAACAATGACATGAAGGTGTTCACCCTTGTGATTAAAGAATAGTATTATTTCAGGTATTCTGACACTTAGCTCTTGTGGAATTTTGCATTCTTTGCATTCTTGCTATATTTCTTTAGTAAAAACTGCACACCCTTTGCAAGCATTTCTTCTCCCTCCCTTTGACAGTATTGGATGGACGGTTGGCTATTTGACAGTTTGTCAGCCTGTATCGTCTCCTTTCGTTTCTCAATCCCAATCCTTATAAGAAATTTGAAGAATAGATTTTTTTTTTCCTGTTGTGTTTTTCATAAAGAAACCCTCCCAAGACACTGTTCTTCAGCCCCAAACTAGCTTGCCACATATTTTCTTTAATCTGCCTTTAAATACAGTTATTACTTCTAACAGTGGATGGATTGTCCATTTCCTCTCTTGAGTTGAACTGAGAAGCTGTGTAATGAACAGGCCTTCTTGCTTCCTGAAGTTTCAAGGCTAACCTTGAAAAGCAGAATGTCTTGTAGACAGAGGCAGATAACGAGTCATGTAAATATTTAGTTGAATAGGACAAAGATCTTGGAATATTCAAAGATGAGTGATGCAACTTGGTAAATCTTACCAGTTTTGTAGGTTGAAGTTGTACTGTGCAAGATCTTAGAATTTATTTAGAAAACAAGAGTGTTATATGAGCAGGCATAAAATCAAACGAAGATTTTGCAGGTAACTACTTTGTCAAGTTACCACGCTTATGATCAACTTTATTGTTGCTTACCTTACTGAAGAGTTAAACACTGGTCTCTAAATCAATTCTTCAGATTTGTTATTTTTTCCAATATCTACACTGCAGCTTTTTTCCTGTTGTGATAGCTTTTTGAGGAGTGATCTGGCTTCAAATTAGAATAGTACTAACCACAAGTTCTTTACAGAAAAAGTACCAATTTTAGACTATGGAATTGGTATGTCTGACAAGTACTGTTTGGATTAAACTATATGGTTTTCTTTTGTAGCGCTGAAGAACGTGGAAATCTGTTAACGTTTTTCAGAAGCCTTTCATCTTATGCGGAGTGGTATGAACATCGTAGATGTACCTTCCTACATTTCAAGGTAGTGTCTATTGTGCCTTTGTGTATCAGTGCTATAGTTCTGTGTGTAGTTCATTAAGACAGAGTAATGGGGGTGAAACTGTCCCTCTTTAGCACAGGATGGGAGTCTTAAATTTGTGTATTGTGGAGAAGAGACTATTACCTGAAGATTTTTTATGTTGCGCTCAAGGGACAATGCCCTTGCTTGGTATTTGTCTTGATGTTTATCACGCTGTTGCTGTTTCTGTCGCTGCTTTTTTGTAGGAGAGTAGGACAGTTTTTCATTGCTATTGTCTTTAATTTTGAACAACAAAAAAAAAAGGGGCAAAAGAAGAGATTAAAGGAAAATAACATTTGTTGTCTTTGGCGTTTAAATGTTAGTTCTGATAGACCGAATCTGTCTTGAAAATGTGGCAGCATGCCATTGGGTGACAGCACTTCCAGTTCTAAAATGTTTTACTTGAATGGGAAGTAAACTGTTCCTCACTCTTAACTGGAAGATAGTATTTGAACTGAGTTTTAAATTGCCGTTATTTGGCTTGTTTGCTCCAATTTTGTGCTGTTTTTATGATAAACAACTGTTCTTTGTAGTAAAAATGCTGCAGTCTCAGACACAGAACAAATTATATGATGCTTAATGTTAGAGGAGGATATCTAACTGCTTAACTGTGGAGTTTTTAAGTTCAATTTTATTTAGCTCCATTTCTACTTTTAAGCTGTAGTGTGAAGTGGGAACTGTTTAGTTTCCTATTTTTTTAATCTTTAAGGCCTTTCTGAGTTCCATGCTAGATTAATCAATTTATCTTATAAAATCAACTAGATTATCAGAAATTAGTACTTTAATCTTAAAAGAAGTCTTGTCCTCAGCTGAGTGATAAACTGCTGTTGTGCAATTCTGCTCATTGTTGTTTAAGGACTTCTCTTTAGTTCCTCCATAGGGAGGGTAGAGCACCAAGGGCTTTATGGCTTTGGTGTGGGTGGTTTTGGTTGTTTTTGATTGTCAGATTCCCTTGATGCTTTCTGATTCTCAGATCAAGCTTGTGATACTAGTCACTGGTTTCTGGGGCAGTGATTTAGTGGACTGGTATAACAGTACACAAAAAAGTTAAAAATAGGAAGGAAATAGATATGGAGATGATTTTTAAATTGTCTGTATCTGAAGCAGTTTTAAGTGTACGTTCAGATGATAAATATAAACAATGAAGGAATATATTAATTGCTAAAAGATGTATGAAGATAGTCACTGATGACATATATTACAAGTTTGTCATCATTACAAATGTTCTTCCTAAAGGTATTTTTCTTTCCATGGATGAAGATACTGATATGATCGACTTTTATGAAGAGTTTTTGAGGCCTTATTTCTGTTAGGATTAGTAATCATTTCATTTAGAAACAGAAGATTTTCTGAGGTGAGAGAATTAACAGGTTCAAAGATCAGATCTCACAATTCAAATAACGAGGTTGCTAAGGAGAATGTGTATTTGTAACTTAATATTTTGTAGTAATTTGCGTGAAAGCCACTAGAAGTATGCTCTTAACAGGATAAATCTTTTCACTTGGTTTTATGCAACTGTTAATATTCACATGTAGAGAACATGAAAAATAAGTCTGTAATCTTTATTTCTTTTCTTGCCTGCTTGCTAGACTTCAAGTATATAGACAGGTAACTGCTTAGTATAGGAGAGAAGGGTATTTGGGATGGGGTTCTGGGTTTATACTTTTTCTACAGTTTTGTTATAAGAAAGAAAATTACAGAGGCTGTTGAGTAGAAATAGTACTTCTAATATTTTTCTCAGTGTGGTGTAAAAACAGACAAGGTTGATTTCCCACACCCCACACCCTCCCCCGGCCCCGTTTTGGTACTTGAAGAAAGGAGTAACACAGAAGTGATTCAGTACTTCAGATAATGAGTGTTTGAGATGAATGACAATTACAAGTTTCAAGCAAAGTTGGACACCAATGTAATTCTAGAAAATGGACTGTCACAAATAGCAGTTTTGTAGTGAATTTTCCCAGTTAATGAGTAATGGTGGGATGAATGACTTGGATGAAGTAAAAAAGCGATTTAAAATATAGATAAATGTGACTGGAAGCAGGCTGTCCTAGAAAGCAGGGACATGCTTGGGTTGGTGTGAGTAGAGCAATGTTCAGTTGTAAGCATTTTGTGCTCTGCATTATATACATACACTCTTTAGCAGTTGTGGTTTCTTACAGAAACGGTTTAGTCTACACCTTGCGCACTTCACACACACTCAAGCTGAGCATACTGTTGCTACCCTCTGCTACTGCTCCCTTATTCTACTGAAAAAAAAATCTATAAGGTAGTACTTTAAATAGATTGTGGGACACTTCACTCACCCCTTCACAAGTCTTTTGTATGGCATTACTTGTAAGGCAGGTCATACTGCATTGCCACCATAAATATTGTATCTGCAAAATGAATTTACATCTGCAAGTAATTTTGTGATCTAAATACACCCTTAGTCTGCTATGAGGCTGAACTGAAGCGTGTTGGCATTGCCAGAAGAGCAGATTGTTGAAGGTGATACTGATAAGCAAGAAAAAAATATTCAAGTTTTATTGGAAATACAAAACAGAAAGGAGAGATAGGAAAAAATAGAATGGTGTACATTCAACTTGATATTAGTACTGGTCATACAAATAGAAGACAACAAATCCTGCATACTGAAGCCCTTCTCACTTCATATTTTGATGAGTTAACTTGCTATGAATAGAGAAAGTAAATTAAAACATACCAGATAATATTATATCCTGCATGAGGCATTCAGAAGGTACATGTCTACTTTGGTTTGCTTACAAAATATTGAGTGTTGATTAGCGTTACTATTGATGATTAATGCTTTTAAAAAAATATATACAACATTTAAATGTAAAATTAATAATGTGATATGGTTAAGTCTTAAAATGTTTACGTGTTACATAACTGCATATAGTTGTGTAACAGTTGTTTTCATAGGAAGAGTTTTGGTGATATTTACTGATCCTGTTAATACTGAAAGTTTTATTAATAATGATTCATGATGAGAATAAGGTCCACTGATTGCATAAATAACTGCTTGTGTAATGTTGTTACACTTCGTGCTGTGTTTTCTCCATTTTAGACATTTATGCAAAGAGGGATGAGAGAATGAGTGGCTTTTTATTTTTTCATAATATAAAATTCACAAATTTGGAATGTATTTTTTACATGCTTTGGGGTTATTTTTTATCTTTTGCTAAAAGCCTCAAAAAAATCAAAGCTTTATGACCTGAGCAGTAAAATGAAACCCAACTATTATTTTCACTGTTGGACTTGGTTTTGTTCTCAGTTGTATTACTACTTCCTTTCCTGTTATACCAAACAATTTAAAATGGAAAATAGTGCGGATTGCTATCTCTTTATTCGGTAATAGGTTCAGGACAGAAATATTCTTGTTCCACGTTTCATAACTGCATTCTCTTCCCAGAAAACCAAGCCCACAGTTGATGAAGGTCACCAAGTCTCAACACTTAGTGGCAGAGCATCAGTATGCTCAGAATTAAGTGTGCACTTAACTCCCCATAGCACAGCCACTAACAAATCAAGGTGTAGCTAAATAAGATAAAGAAAACTAATGCAAAATATCTTGTGAAATCAGTATTCTAGATGTAGTGATGCATCACCATGCATTTGATGCCTAACTATATTTCTACAAATTGAGAATCTATGCTAGCTTCAAAATTAGTATGAAGTTGATCTGGTCATAGTAACTCGCAGACTTTTGGCATTCATGTATCTGAAGCGTTTATGTTTGCAGCAGGTATTTGAGGGGAGAAACTGAAAATGAAATGGTCAGAGCTGTGTAATTAAAAACATTGTGTTTTGTATCAGTTATGTCTAGTTTTAGGTAAACTGAGATCTGCACACATTTGTTTTTAATAAGCTGAATGATAGTTGAGAAAAATGATGGTAGCTTAATTTGCTTGAAGTTAACACTATTTTTTGATGATAGAATCAACTTTTCACATTAAATATCTGATTTGATTTTTCCCAAATGAGCAAAATACTGTTATATGAGGGTGCTTCTCTTTCTTTGCACTGACATCTAGCTGAAATCTCACTTATTTACGGGTAAAAACATTAATTCGGCTTTGCTGCTAATTACATAGTCACATTTCCTTGTCAAGAAAAAGTAGTGGAACAAAGCTTGGTCTAATCATCTGTTAACAATAAAGATTGTTGGAATCGTACTATGCTGTACTTGGACCTTTGTATTAAAATGGGAAGCTTTTGTTGCAAAAATGACACTTGAGTACAGCTAAGCAAAATATAGTTCAATTAGAAATACCTTGTGTAAAAATAAAATACATATATAATATATACACATGCACACTCAGTTTATTCTGAAAGCAGAATAGTAGAAGACAATTTAATCTATATCTGAGAAGTTTCACTTGCTATGTTGCTTGGTACACTCAACCTAAATAGGAATGATTTTCATTTTTCACAAACCAAGTTTTTAAGGAAGATTTAATGAATTTGCTTTGAGAAGTTCCAGTTCTAAACATACCTTTTTTTTTATAGGCACCTTCATCCGATATACTTTTGCAACTCAACTGCAAAAGTTTCATTTTCGATTAAAAAAAGTGGGATTGAAATTAAGATGTCTTTTTCCATTGTAGCTTGCTCAGAGTGTTTTGTGTTTACATTTGACTTTCAAATAGTGATTGTTTTGGATACTGGTAAGGAATGTGAACAAGCACTTGTGTGATTTTTTTTTTTTTTGCTTACACATAAAGGATATGTGGTGAAATAAAAGGTGGGAAGATGTGTGGGCATCTATGTATTTTTTCACTTTGATTAACAGGATTCTGAAAGCATGGGTGACACTACCTACTAAATAAAGAGGCCATTTTGCAATAGTTATTTTGGAGAAGAACCACCTTTCAACATAGCTAAAGGTTCTAGGTAGGCAGGGAAAATGACATTAGAAAAGGAGAGGATATAAACGTGTAAACAGAGGAAAAAGAACGATCTTCTGTTACCGTGTTTGTTTTGGCACTTATAATTACATAAGTATTGGCTAGTAGTATGTTCCTACAGGCAGTGTTCTCAAGCAGGAAAAAGCATTAACGTGCTTTGCCAAGAGGATCGGGTTGCCTTCCATTCTTATCTCATCCATACTTGTGCGGATGTAACGTGTGTTGTTAGATTTGCAGAATGTGTCGTCGGTGATTGTAGTAATATTGTTGTACTGCAAAAGAAAGCAAGTTTTTATAAATACACATGTATGTATATATGCACCCCCTTATATTCTGAAGAATAATCAAGCTTGAATTTTGTTCCTATTACCCTCCCTTTTTATTGCCCTTGAGATTGATTTGTGTATGCTATAGATGCGCAGGAATCGAGTCTCTTCAAACCGATCAATGAGCTGATAAGCAGTTTGAGGTTGTTACTAATGTTTGAAATGTGTTGTTGATAAAAGATTATTGCTTCTTTTTACCACTTCCTGTCCTTGATACGTGGAAACTACTAAGAAATTCTTGCATGGCAGTTAGCTAACAACCAACTTCTGAACATCAAATGGTTGGGGCCGTACAGGTTAGAGGCAAATAATTTTATTTGGAGGGGCATTAGATAACTGTAGCACAAATTCAGTATGATGTGCTTTAGAAGATAGTGGATTTGGTGTGAGGTACGTAACTAATGAGGCTCTCTGTAGTAGAACGTTAAGGAAATAACTCCACAAATACCTGAAGGTGAAGAATACGCAGACTTTCCGGTAAGTTAAGGGGAACAGATTCCAGTGCATTGTGTCCCAAGTAGAGGTAAGCCAAATTTGTCAGCTTCTAATAGAAAGAAAGCAAGAGTATTAATGCTGATATTACTTGAAGTTAAATAAGTTGTGCCTCTTACAAAGCACCAGTGTTTTTTCAGATTATATAGAAAGTTTGTAAAGTGATCCAACATGAAACATTCTTTTCATGTGAGTGTTTAGTTCTATTGTACTGAAACTCATACAACAGGCCTTCTATGTTTTGGGAGTTTCAATGCCAGCATATTAGTTATGGAACTTGAGACCACTGTAAAACTATATCCTTGTTTGTTAGTTTTTATGTGATCCTCAGAACTGTATTCGAGCCATCACCTTTGAATCAGGTTTTTCTTTGCATGTAAGAGAAAGGAAGTAGGTTTGATATTTCATAGAAAGTTTTCTATATAAATGACATTAGAGAGTGACTTTGCAAAGGACTATTACTCCAAAGTGCCTTAAAAACAAAAGCTGGAAAGCTTCCTCATCGTAGTTTTGTTTCTTAGCTTACAAAAATACCAAAAAATTCTTTTGGTGTTGTACTGGATAGTCTGGTTACTAATTTTATTTACTTTGCTTACTTAAATTGTCATCTTTTACTTACCTTAAAAGCATTTGCTTTGATTCCTCTGCTCTTGATTCTATTTTGATTTGCATTAAATGTTGTTAGTTTGGGAGGTAGAACAGGAAGTTTTAGAAGTCGATTTTCAGCGAGAGAAAGTTCTTCCAATAACAGAAGCTTTGAAAAGGCTCCATCTTCTATTTCTTCTATCCTATTTCCACTGAAATCAATTCTTCTCAAGGTAGCTTTGTGAAAGATGAAAATTAAATATTGAATTTATTATTACATGGCGTGTGAAATGCGTATAGTTTTATATATAAAGTGTTACTGTTGCCTGCGCCATCCTCACTGATTTACAAACGTAAATACTGTTAAAATACAAATGAAATCCACATTTGGATTTCCTTGTGGCCTTAAAAATAAGGAAAATACTCTGGATATTTTTTTAGAGACAACATGATTTCAGATATTCACAGAATTTGTCGTGCTGTAGAGATGTGAGATAGCTGCGAGAGGTGCCCCTGAACAATTTGAAGGAAAAAATAACTGGCCATTTAAGACTGGATGGGGTGGAAAATTAAGTTTTCCTTTTGGCAGTTTGCTCTTTCTCTGATTATGTGGGTATATTAAAATGTATACATAAACCAGGATGGGTTTCCATATTGCCTTCATAGTTCTTGATATAAGCATTGAATGAAATGAGTAATACACATAACGAAATCTAGAAAAGTACAAAGCATATCTTATTTTGGTGGTCTTGGCAGACTGTTAAGGGCCCACAACTTCAGGGAAACAGAAGTTAAAATTTGAACATTACTTACTAATGTCAGCAAAATCTGAGACTGCTATCCTTTTTATTTTGTTAAAGCGTGCGTAAAGATAGGCTGTTTCCTTTGGCAGCGGAGGTACCGCTTCGATGTCGATTTCCTCACAGTACACAGAGCCGCTCAAACACACACACAGCAGGCAAGTTGGTAAATCTACAAGCAAATGGAGTAGACAGTTTAAAATTTGATCAGGTAACTTAATTACACTCTGAAAATTCAAGCTTATCTCTAGTATCTTTTAAGATTTCCCATTCTTAGATTTCTTTAATCATGTTCCAAAAAGATAGAATATTCTGAGCTTTGAGTTTTGCACTGTTTCTTGTGCACAGTTTATTGTACATAATTGCCCCGTGTATGCTCTCTGCTCATACCTGAGCATTTCTGTAAATGCTATTAATCTTAATTCAAGTTTCAGTCTTTAGTTGGCTTACAGTAATATAAATATGGCAACAGCAGCTCTGTGGCCGTGTTAAATGTCATCTTTAGAATTATTCTTTGGAAAAATCTTGTCTTTGCAGGCGAAACATCTGGCAGTGCCCAGATGGCATTGGAACGTTTCTGGCAGGATCCTGTACACTCTGTTACTCCTAGCTACTAGTTTGCCCAATGTTTTACAAACTACTCCAGCAATGAGGATATAAATGCTTTAGACAATGTGTTCCAGCTTTTTACTGAGGGTTTTTTACAGCTGTTAATTTAAGCAACGAGAGAAAATCCATGTCTCTTAATGCAACTGAAATCCTTTATGTCTTGTTGCTGTCCTCTCAGCCATCAGTAGAGTAGTGGTCGTTTCTGCTTTGCATTAATCCTGTATGACAGCAATATTGAAATCCGTATAACAAATACAGCAGTCCGTTTTCATCACTACTGCTATCTGATTTACTGTGTTTTCTATACTGTGAGATTTTTTGATTAGTTTTCAAACTGGTCTGTCTGTGGTACTGTCACACTGCTAGGTAGCTTGTTATCACTCTGTGGTCAAAGAGGATCTTCTGCAACCAGTGAAAGGTTATAGAAGTAGCCAGTCAATACTGGGAAGCTAATCTACTATATATAATAATTCTTTTTTTGTTTTTTTCGTACGGAGGTGCTGCATAGAATGGAATTAAGAATTTGAGCTTTAGCTTTGTGAATATGACCACTTGTTAGACTTTGGAGTTCTGCCCCACTTGCCTTTTTTGATTTAGTGTCTTGTTTGTCCTACAGTAGAGTCTAGGAAATGGAAAATGATTGTGAAACCATGTTGTGACTATTTAAAAGGCAACCAGTGTTTGTTTGTCTGGGACTAGAAACTCTGGTGTCCTTTCAGATTTGTTCTGCTTTTGATGGAGGGCTTGTTGCCAGATGCTATTTGGCAGTAACTAACCTTGATTAAAACTTTGGAGATTGACACTCTGGTGGTCTTGCTGAATCATCAGTCATTTTTGGAAGTTTAGATCATAGATGCACCTGAAATATGTGTGTCTTCTTTCAATTCTCTCTTCAGCAGATAAAACCTTTGTTTTCTTCCAAGTTTAGAAATCACTGTGGCTAATTAGGGGGAATCTGGACAATATACCTCGGAGCCTGTTGGAAACTTAGGCTAGTGAAGAATGTTCCTGATGTATTTTAACCATTGGCCTCTCCGGTCATCAGAGAGAAACTCTAAGATTAGCCAGTTCTTTGAAGAAATTAAGTAATTTAGGCACGTGATATTTCATCCTTACTTCGTTAAGCTGTGGAATTGACTGGGGTATGTATTGTATTTTTTCTTGTTTGTCTTGCCTAACTTATTTAATCTGGGTACATCTCAAAATATGACTGGATAAGCCTATAGAGGTTCTTAGAAGCTGTACTTTGTGTATTCAGAGTTTACCTGAGGAGCCTTTAAACTTTTTCAGCCTGCTCCACCAGGAATTAGAAGACTTTTGATAGGAGATGTGAAAGATATTAAAAAATAAAAAGATTAATTCTATATCCTTTCTCATCCTTCGTATATTAAATTTTTATGTTAAAGTGTTCTTTTGGATAGCTTAAATGTTACAGTATTTGTATCAGTCAACTTACTTGTGTCCTTTGTCGGTGGTACATTGCGTTCGCTGTCATCCCCTTGCAGTCTTAGGGAAGTGTCAAGAGAAACATTTGTTCCATCCTTTGTGTGAAAGCAAATGTTGTTTTAAGAAACGCAGCAAGCAAAAAACAATGGAATATTATATGGATCTGAAATAGCACATTTTTTAAGAACAAGCTCCCTATGACATACTTCCTTATGACATTTAATTTTTAAAATCGTAGAATCACTGAATGTTAGAGATTGGAAGGGACCTCTAGAGATCTAGTCCAACTCCCCTGCCAAAGCAGGATCACCCAGGGCAGGCCACACAGGAACGCATCCAGGTGGTTTTTGAAAGTCTCCAGAGAAGGAGACTCCACCACCTCTCTGGGCAGCCTGGGCCAGGCTCTGTCATCCTCGTAGGAAAGAAGTTTCTCCTCATGTTGAGATGGAACCTTCTGTATTTTAGCTTGTACGTGTTATTTCTTGCCCTATTACTGGACACCACAGAAAAGAGCCTGGCCCCTTCCACTTGACCCCCACCCCTCAGATATTTATAGATGTGGATAAGATCCCCTCTCAGGCTTCTCTTCTCCAGACTGAACAGCCCCAGTTCTCTCAGCCTTTCCCCATAGGAGAGATGTTTAAGTTCCTTCATCATCCTTGTAGCCTCTGTTGAACTCTTTCCAGTAGATCCCTGTCTCTCTTGAACTGGGAAGCCCAAAACTGGATAGAGTATTCCAGGTGTGGTCTCACCAGGGCAGAGTAGAGGGGGAGCATGAGTCATCCAGCGCATAAGAGTACGCATTATCCCTTTTGTATGCAAGAGATTCACTTGGAAAGGCAAGAAAGTGGTGCTGCTAATGTTCATTAGAAAAGTCAAGATCTTTAGGAAAGAACAGCCAACACAAACCACATGGAAAATATAGAGGATGTGGAGAAGGAATAGGTAAGTAACGGATGTCTACAAAAATCTGGAGTTCTGAAGGTATAATGTTTTGCACATTATGCACAATTTGGTAGGATTCTTGGGAGTATAAGTTGCATTTTTTGTTTTACCTAAACATCTTAGTAAAATAATATTTCCTTGCATTTGAGGTTATTCAGAATTCCCTGTTGAGCTAGTTGTTGCATCTTTTCAATTGCAGCATAACTTAGTTTATAAACATGTTCCTTTCAGGTATTGGCTGAAATTTAGCATTTCATTTCCATTAACTGCACTGAAGTCTGTTCTAAGACCTGGGCTGCTTGAGATGCAGGAAACGGTTGTCAGGCTTTCCTTGATTAATGTAGGAATTGTAGAGAATTACAAACTATTTTTAGAATTACAGTATGCATACTGTAGGTTATACTATGATTTCCATGTATTAAAGTTAAGGGGGTTTTTAAGTTGACTGTGGCAATTTCTCTTGGCTAGCACGATTCATTTTTGATGAGTCTTCGATGGGAAAATTTGCAGGACAATAAGACAATACACTTTTTAGTCTGCGTGGCTATTGAAAACACATGGAGACAAGTTACTGTATTGGGTGTGGAAGATGTTTGTCTTTAAATGTGCTTCAGGATCCGGCCCTGGCAGGAGTATGGTCCCATGTCTAAGAGAGCTTTTTACACATTGCAAGTGCTCACATGTGAACCCCTTAAAAAACTTTTTTCCACCTTTCCCCTCCCAGGTATGTAGCACACAATCTACAGAACAATGTGAAAGTTTTGATACTATCTTTGTTTATTTATTATTTTGTTGTTTGCATGTACTTTGCTGTGGAAATTTCTGTGTTCTGCATAATAAAACCCTAAGGCTTGAGGTAAAGCCTGAGAAACAAATATCTTGGCCAGCCTCTGTCGTTTTGACCCGTTTTTAGCCTGTGAATCATCCATTCTTTGGCTCTTGCCTGCATCAGACTATGGCTCTCTTTTGCCTCTTGGTTGGGAAAGGTTGATTTGCTTTGGACTTTCATCCCCGAGTTAGAATGCTGGCAACAGTTCAGCGGTTGTAGCACAAAACTTCTGTGTAATGTAAGAGTTTTATTGGGTGTAGAGAAGCTGGGGGGGGTGTGAACTGAACAGTTAGACTCCAACAAGCAGCAAGTCTTACAGGTCTCTGCAAAATTGTTTAGCTTGCATTGGTGTGTTGATGGGGCACGTGAAGACGTGGTCCTTGACGGAGGTATTCATGCTACTAGAGACTTCTATGTACATGGACTTAAAATAGAACTGCAATTCTATTGTTGCTATCAGATTGGCTCTTAAGGAACATTTTTAATATGCTGGCATGAAAAGCATGTTTACTGATGTAGCGTATCTACCAGGTGTAAATTTCTAGTACAAAAAAAAGCCAGGAAACAACAAAAACTAGTATAAATAAACAATGTACTGCAAGTATTTCCTCATCAGCTATAAACATTTCTAGCCATGGTATATCAGTGCAGAAGATTGTTTGGATTATAACCACAGAAAGTTCATTACTTGCATATGTGGGGAATGCACTGGAGACATTGGCCTACTTACTTATTCCACCTGCCTCTTCTACTCTGTTCCTCAGACATGAATTACCTTTACAAAACCACATTAGATGTAAAACATTAAATACTTTGACCTTAAAAGTTCTGCGAATTGATTAATCTTTGCAAGACACAAAGGTCTATAAAGCTAATAATTGATATTCAATGGAATTAATTAGTCCAGGTATGAGATGGTGTCTAATTGGATGGCTCTGTTCTGCTGCAGAAATCAAGATTTGATGTTTTTAAACTTCTGTTATTTTATTCAAGACTGGAGTGGCTGTGGCTTCAAATAATAGTCACTCTAATAAATGTTGCTTAGCTGACTTTTTTCTTAGTAGTAAAGTTCATTTTGTTGATTGCTAAAAAAAATACATTACTTCTGATATTTTCACTAAAATTCTTTTCTCCTAGCTGTTTTCAAGCACACAATAAGGAGTTAGTTGTCGTGCAAGATAGACTTCTGACTGGGCATGTTTGACAAAATTGTTGGCTGGCATGTATTTCAGTTACAGTTAACACTTGAAATATTCTGGGAGCTAGAATTTGTGCAATAAATGAATAGAAGATTTGTTTGTGTGTACCGTAATTTAAACTGGGAACACTGGAACTTGTATAGACTTTTTTGCGCATGAGGAACTAATTTCTTATTTTGCAATGAAAACAACGTGTCATTGGAGAACTGACCTGATGGAAATAATGACTGACTGCATTCCTAGAATTATCCTAAGCAGAACTGTTGGCCTTCAGAAGACCTTCAATTTATAGCACTGCCAGTACAGACTGATTAGTCTGTGGCACGTCTGTTGGCAGCATTTCTTTGTAGGTATACTCCTTATAGTTCTTTTTACTGAAACAGTGTTTTTATTAGAATGATTTTAGCAATGAATGCCATCTGATGCTGTGCCTAACTAGTTAAAGTTAACATTTTTAGTATTTTTAAAAAAAACTTAGTTATGAATGGATAGCCACCTGTTAATTTAAATGATCTCTTTTTCAAAAGTTTATGAAAACATTACTTCATCACTATGGCAGATGCCAGATTTAGAAATATCTTAGATATTTTTTAATATAAATATGTAGCTGCTCTTTTCAGTCTAACAGAGGAGAGCTGTAATTTAAGTAGAATTGGAGAAATATTAAAAAGGTATACAGAAGTGATTTTTCTATGAATGTGCTGCAGTTTTTAGCTTTTAACTATCTTTTGCTGTCATCTTTTTTCTTGTTTATCAGACTAAGTTATTGTAACAAGTACAGTTAATATTAACAAAAACTTTCTTGAATTCATTAGTAGTTGGTTATTGCCACTTTGTTTGGCTATGTGGTATTTTCCTTGGCAACTAGTCTTGAGGCAAACATTGTTAGTTTTGCTTCCTGATCAGTGTTGTATCTCTTGGATGAATTATTGTTTAGGTCCTTACAGAGAGAGCTATGAGATTTTTGAACTGTCCCTGTCAGCTGAGGCTGTTGCACTTGGTTTAACTCTCCCCTGGTTTTGTGTTTTCTATGTGAGGTTAAAGTAACAGGCATGTACGTGGAGCTCACAGCAGAAAAAAGTTCAGAATTGACCGTTTGGGGGTGCTGGTGAGTGCCATGAGGTATAATCTTTATTGCTTACCTATGGGACCCTTAAAGTGTTGATAATAATAGATGACCACTGCAGGACTGGATGTTCCGCAGTAGTTCAGGACTGCTAAACTGAATTGCAATAAAAATAAAACAAAACCCAAACAACCCATCCCTGAAAAAGCAAGGCAAAAAACTTGGTAGTTTAGTAAGTCAGAAGAGAAACTGGTTTACGCTGGCAGGCTATAGCCAATAAAATGTACTGTTTCAAATATTACTTTGAGATGTGTATATATACATACATACAAAATCCTGAGTAAACCCCTCTCCTTATTTTGAAACTAACTTACCGTGTTAATAAAATGTTACTTAGACTACTGTGCTAGCTCAACAGCTTATCTCGTTCTTGAAACTCTTAACAACAGTAGGCACATAACTACAGCACAGTTAAAAATGATGCTTTAGTCTGATTTGTGAAAGCCTGTCTTTGTGGGTTTCTCAAACTGCAGCAAGGGTGGTATTTTTGTGGTTTTAATACGAGTGGTTTTCCGTATGCCTGAAAACATTGTATGTTTTGCTATTATTATTAGACTTTTCCATAAAATTTGCATACATGCATGTAACACCCCATTCATATAATGCTTAGCAGTTAAAAAATATTAAGCTGATAATATAAATAAAATACCTTTCTTATATCCTTGGGTTGCATTTCATAATCTTGTTGGATCAGGCTTCCCATGGTAACATCTGTATCATACTCATAAACCTGGAGTGATTCTTGCTGGATAGGTGGTGCTGAGTTTACCGACGGTACAAACACAAACAGAAAAATAGTAGTCTGCAAAGTCTTCATTCTTGCACGGAGCAGTGTATCTGGCTTTCAGTGAGCTGGTGAAGATCTGCTTGTGCGTTGACTATGGAGAATACT
Source organism: Baryphthengus martii (assembly GCA_013396935.1). Classification (NCBI taxonomy): domain Eukaryota; kingdom Metazoa; phylum Chordata; class Aves; order Coraciiformes; family Momotidae; genus Baryphthengus; species Baryphthengus martii. The sequence goes on from VWZK01012678.1 coordinate 38,325, forward strand.
TTCTTTGTGACTGGAAATGAAAATGCAATCCGTCAAAACAATATTTAAAGCCTAGAGGACTAGTTGGCAGGGGTTTCTAACGCATAAAGAACATGGAACAACTTTTAACTCTTGATATCCTTTAATTAGACTCTAGCACTATAAAATCTGTTCTTAACATGAAAAGAAACTGGGAAGTAATAATATTTTCCAGCTGGTAAAGAAAAAAATTATCTTAATAGCATTTGCTTGCTTCTCAGTGCATTAGTTTTATTAACAAGATGATTTTATAAAGCTCTGTGAAACATCTGGCATTTATGAAGCAGAACTAATTAAAATGAGAGGCTCAAATGCATTTTTCTGTTGTCAAAATGATTTTTCAACCCTACATGCTCTATAACAATAATATCTCATTGTCTTTGTCTTTACGAGAAGATAACTTAATACCCCCTGAATATTTTACAGGTTGTACACTTTTCAGGCAGGGGGAGGAGGCTGTAAACATCTTTGTAACATTTAAAATACACAAGATGTTTTAAAATAAATATTTACACAGCATTTTTTCCTGTTTACAGTATTTTATTTTACTTTAGGTTAGTATACTTTTAGGAAAAAAAAATCCACCTACCGTTTTAGCAGATTCAAAGGTCTTCTGTGATTGTCATAAACCCAGGTATCCTTATCTATAGGTTAACCTAAAGTGAATCGATAAAATAGTAAAGTGATGAATTGCATCCAAATTGTTGAAATTAATACTCTCTCCAAGTTTGACCGTCTTAAAAGTGCTTTCCATGGGGTAAAAAATGCCTTGCCAGCATTCTTTCCCTAGGGTAAAGAGGTAATATCCTGGAGCAGGGGGGTTGTACTTCGAATAATGTTTGTAAATGCTAAGTCTGTCTAGCTCATCCCACTTCTGATATTCCTTGTTCAAATGGTAGCCGCCTGCTTGGTGGTGATGTACTCTTTAGAACTGCAAAGACTTTCTGTAAATCAAATATTAATTGTGCAAAGTAGAGGTCTAACAAGGCATGTGTTACCCATTTTGTGTAATGGTTTAGCTAAGAGGCAAAGCAGCTGCTTTCTGACTGAGGCAGAGGTAGAGCCAAGACATACGTATACCGTATTAGTCACGTTTTAGGAGTAAGAAAATGTTTCATTACAAGCTGTATATGTTTAAAGAAGTTTCACTTCAGCGTGAAATGGAAACTTTTCAGTCTGAAGTGTTCTGGAAACAAAAAGTACTTTTTAGAATTGTGTGTGAGATTTTTCAAACAGTTAATTCATGCCTAAATGCCTAACAAGTTATTTAATAAAGCAATTTATTGAAAGTTCAGTTTCACAATAAATATTTGCTTTGAGTAAAGTTCTGTGTCAGTTCTATAGATAACGTAGTAAACGCTGTCCAGGTGTAGAATTTTCATCTGAACTCCAAGCAGCAGTTTTCTGGGTTTCCAGTGCATTTCTTCCTCCCCCATCCTTTTCCTTATTATGTGTTTTTGGCAGCCAGTAGAAATGGGAGCCAGATGACCAACTTGAGAGCTCACAAAGTAGCTTTTTTAAGTCTTTAAAAACTACGTATCAATAAAATCTTTTGGGAATATATGGAGATTTACATTTCTCTTTGTTTCATACTTTTTCCTAGATGGCATTGTCAGCTAGAATAATGCTGGGGATAAACAGTGTACCTATTTGCTTAGGTTTTATTTTAAGTTCTACCTTGTTTAGAAGCCAGATGTCTCCAGTAAATCTGAAAATTGGAGAGTGGCTACAGCCATTTGCTCTCTCAGCTTTTTTCCAGCTTATCAGTTACCACTTTGAACTCGTTAGGATTTTATGAAAATGTTCTAGTTTAGCTCATATGAAAATTAAGCAGTGTTATAGTTTGGACTTGGAACTTGCTCTAGGATAATGATTTTGTCCTAAGTGTATAACTGAAATGTAAAGGGAAGAGGCTCAATAAGAATTGAAGTTGAACTTTGAATCACCTCGATTGCTGTTCTGCTGGAGCAGTAAGAACAACCAGAGTTTTGAGGTGGCTGGGTTGTTAAGGTGGTTTCTGCTGCAGTAGGTAGGCACTTTCACTCACAGGTGCTGTGTGATAGAAGGGGTGGATTTGCTGAGGAAAGGTCAAAATAGTTGTAGTGTCCATACCATCTTACCGTCCCTTGTGGTTTCATGCATGTTTCAGAAGTCAAGACAGCAGCTCTGCTTTTTTACTTACCTCTTTGCAGCTGCCAACCCCCTGCCAGACATCCAGGCTAAGATTTCAGCTGGCACTTGGGGCATCCAAGTTTTTCCAATGCTTAAATGTAATTAAAGGATAAATATTCTAAGAGAAGTGTTAAGTATTTGAGCTGAAAGCATGATATAAAATATTGAATACTTTAGTTACAAAATAAATTTTCCTAAGAATTGAAGTACTAAAGTCCTAGATTTCAACAAAATAAATTTTCCTAAGAATTGAAGTACTAAAGTCCTAGATTTCAGTTATGTACAGGGAATATCTTGGGAATAGCTTAGTTGTTTTTTTTCTCATATATGCCAGTTTCTAAAAATGAGGGGAAGTTAATAAATGAGGCTGTGAAAATTTAGGAGGTCTCCATGCAAGAAAGCTCTTACTTGCTTTGCCCTGTAAGAGAAGAGGCTCTGTAATATTAGAAGACTTTAGTAACAGCTTCTGCAGAAAATGTCAGAAGTCCATGTTCATCAAAGTCACAAGATTTCAGTCGTATGCTTGCCACAAAACCGTGTAATGTGTGCGCTCGTGGCTGTTATCCAAGCACTTAAAAGAAACTCCTGAACACTTACTACAGATATGCTTGAGTGATATGTTAAGTAACTACTACTTTGGCATGATGTCATCAAGGCTTACTTTTACAGTATAGTTTTACTGTCACTTTAAACTGTCAGTGCCAAATATATTTTCAGATAAAAATTGTTTTTATCTGAACATGTAGCAGATGCTCTTATCAGCACAAGGAATGGGAGGGTGCCAGTGGCTGCAAACAAAGAAGGGATAGTATTGCTTCTTTCAGCAACAGTGCTGCTTTATTCTTGCTCAAAATGATGCGAAATATCTCCAATATCCAAATCATCTGAAGAAGTGGTTCATATGCTTTGGCAATAAGGAAGCTAACAGCAGGTATTCGCCCTGGCAGGTAGAGTGCTTTCTAGGCACTGCTAGTGCTTACAGGTTTGATGTACAGGTATCTGACTCTAGTTACAAGGATCTATGTACTTATGAGGTGGCTTTTTTCTGAAAACCTAAACAAGCTCTCTTATTAACTAATTGAGCTCCAGGTTTTGATAATGTTTATGGTATGCTTTCTGATTTGTCAGGTGTGCCTTTTTAACCCATGATATTTCAGTGACTGATTTCCCCACAGAATACTTTCACCTGACGTGTTAGGCATTTAAAATGGTTATTTTACTCAATATATTGAAATGGAATCCCAGCTTAAATTAGTAATTTCCGTACAATTTTGTAAGGCCATGTAATATAGCTGAAGGCGTAAATGAATATAACACTTCTAGTAAAGGGAATCTAAGTCACTCTAACAAGGGACCCTTGCTCTCTGGATTCTGCTTTCAGAAAAACTTTAGGGAAAAAGGATGCATACAAAATAGGCGTAACTTTTGTTCCCTAATGTTGCCTTCTATCAGGTTAGACAATGAAGAATAAAAGGCTTTTAGGAAAGAAAAAAAGAGAAGTTGGATGGTTATAGATGGCAGAGGTAGGAAATGTAAGGGGGAGCAAGACAAAAATAAAGCTATCCAATCTATGTATTTTACCGATTAAATCCTCAGCATCTGCGTAGGAATCCAGTATTTAGTACAGTCTATGTGTCAAGAGCAGCTAAAGCAGAAAATGAAGCTGAAATTATACTTGAGGAATTATTTGAACTGGCTGATGTCCAGCTCAGTCTATCTTCTACTTAAAGTGGCCTCATTCTGCCCTGCTCAGAAATTTAATATGGCTGGTTCATTTCTGTTCTCATCCTTCTACTAGCACTTCAAAAGGTAGATCAATAATGAAACCAAAGTTTTCCTAAACTAGTTATGCAAGTGTGTACTGCAAAAGCTGCCAGGAGTGGTTCTTATCGGTTGGTTGTTGCCAGAAAAAATGATGCCAATTTAAATGGGAGGGCAATAATCTTTTTTCTCTAGGTTCCAGTTCTCATATATGCTAGCTTGTTAGTTAAGGTTTTTAGCATGTTGGTGTTTAGCACTTTTAACTTAATCCTTACTGTTTATTACAAAAATAATAGAGCTTTTCTTTGCTACTTTTAACATTACTTTATCATGCTGTAATGTGCTTTATAATGGAACTGAGGGCCGGTTGCTGATAATTCGCACTATGAGTGAGGCACTTGTTCCCGGAAAAACCCTGCAAGGTGCTGAACTGATTGACCTGAAACGAGCCAGCTTACCAGTGTAGCCTTTTTCCTCTGTAATGTTGGCTGGAAATTACTTCTCCAAGGTGCCAGTAGGAATTAAGTGGAAGTGGGGACTGCCACCGCCAATGTAAAGACTCGTGAAGCAAGAAGAAAAATGAGGAAGGGAAGGGCCTTATCTTGGGGGGTGTGTGGGTTAACAGAGCTATGAGGCAGTGCTAGGGAGGGTGCCATAAGGTTGCTCTCAAGATGTTCCTTATGAAATAAACAAAAGCTGGGATTTAAAAAAATTTTAAATATTCAGGTTTGTTCTATATTTAGGCAAAGAAAGTGTATTTTTGCAGCTGCTTAAAGCCCTTGGCTTTCATCCTGTATCATAGTCTCTAATGGACAATCTTGGCAAGCTTTGTAGTTTCTGGATTTTTTTTATTTTTAAGTGTTCTTGGAAGAAAGAAGTATGGATTATTGCTTAGCTTATTTATGCCTGATGAACATTGGGAATCACTTAGAATGTTCAAAAGTTAGCATCTTCTCTTGGGAGGAGATACGTTTGTGACAACGAAATGGGGACAATGTAATGAGGAAGCCTTTTAAACACCTCTGGGCATTTATAGACCTAGACAACGCTGAGTTTTTATTTCTATGTGACTACTTCTCACTGTGGTGGGTAACAGGTTCAATACTCCTTAGCATATCTTTGGTTATGAAGTGTGATTTAAACACTTTATAGTGTTGACCAGCTGCTCTGGATTGGAATAAATGAAATGGAAAAGGTTTTATAGCATAAAAAGGTAGTTACTGAACCGGTCTTGATAACATGTACAAAATCTGCAAGCAGCGAAGCGTAGTTTACTGTAAAGAACAAAAGCATGAAGTGGTGTCAAAACTGAGCTCAATGCTTGTCTTTTATTTTCTTTTTTAACCTAAAATAACGTAAGTATTCTGATGTTCTCTACATAATTTTATTTCTAAAATGCAGGCCTTTTCTCCTTGACTATTGACTAATTTTACCTTCTAAAATCCTTGTCTCTTTGGTACTGCTGCATGTATGTGCCATAGGAAACTTCTAACTCCTGTGTCCCACTCTACTTTTTGTTGAGATCCTGATACAGGGGTGTAAAAATAGTTTTAAGGCAGTTTAATTTCTGTGCTTATGCTGGGGCTGCATCCATTCTGGGAACAAAAAGCCAGAGTAACCGAAAGGGAGGAAGCAGTGTCCTGGTTTGTTCTTGAACAATGAGCACATATTGGACTGAACGCGATACTACAGAAAAGTTGTTGCATGATATTAAGCAAAGTATAATCAAATTCAGCATCTCTAAGGGATAGAGAAGGGTTCAGAGGTAGTAATAAATGCAAAATAAATGGTCATTGTGTCTTAGAGAAAGCTTAGAAAATTTCTAAAGATTCTGAATGACCAAAAAAATACTGGAAATGGAATAGTTATCTGTAAACACCTCCAGTATTTTTATGAAAAGTTGCAATTATTTCCAAGGCTCAGTGAATTAGATTAAGTTTAGGTCACTGTTGGGGCCACCAGCTGCAAAAGAGACAGCTGAAAAATGACCTAGCGATTGTATGAACATCCTTACATATGTTTCTGATTTACATTCAGAATTTTTTAAAGCTGAAGACATGACCTTTATTCCTTGTATTTCTGGAAAAGAAGGAGGCTTGTATTGGTTACTCTGTTATAAATTTATAAAGCATATTTTAAAAATCCTTCACATTAGGAAATGAAAATCAAACTGCGGTTAACCAGTACACAGGTAACTAGAGTAATAGTACTGTCTGCTATTTACCCAGATCTTTATGGTGAACATATATGCTCTTGACCTTTGCCTGTATGGTATTAGTAATATCCTGAATCAAAAGCCAACCTACTTCAATTTATTAAAGTTTCTTAGAATTCCTTTCTGAATTGAGATTACTTCTTTGTAACAATATCATCATTTGTTGAGGGCCGTTACTATGCCTTCAGGGACACTGTAGACACTCATTGGTCTTAAGCATTTTCCTTCTATGTTCCTGTCATCTGTTCCGTTGTGTTATTCATAGCATCTACTTTAGTCTTGGTGCTTCTGGCTAGTCTTCATATTTATCTATTTTCCTTGTGTTGTGTTTTGTAATAGGGGAAGGTTGATTTATTTTTTTTTCCTCTGTAGATGGTGAATTGATGCAACGAATTATGAGATTAAAATATTTTCCTATTAAGCTGTTAGAAATGTAAATTTTGAACAAAATAGTTGAAACCATTGTATGATAGGCGTGTATTGTGGAGTTGCATTACTTCCAGTAGTGTGTACACGATTTGGTTTATAGCTGAAAAGTTTATAGAGTTGCACTACTATTGGAAAATGATAGTGAAATCTTTCAGTGTGTAGGTTATTAAAAAAAAGTGTGTTCTCCTTAGGAATTTGCTATCTGAAAAACACCAGTGTTTACTTGCAATGATCAAGTCGGGAAACAAAGAAGGAAATTGATTCATGTTGTAGCAGTAGAATGTGAAAATATTAAAAGAAGTCAGAAAATGTAAAATGTAAACCATCTGTTTTCTATATAAAGGAGGTTTTTCCTAATCCAAGTAATTTTCAACATCAGAATAGTGAAGTAAATATTTCAGAAAATAAGCCTCATTAGTATTAAATATCAACAGCAAAAAAAAATGGAAAAAGGCAAAATATATTTCTGTTTTGAGGCTAAATGAAGAAATGTGGACAGTTGGATTAAACTACTGTTATTTCTCTTTATTTTGGTTTTTACAATAACCTCTTGAGATATAGATTTTATGGGAAAAAAAATCTGTTTTTCAGTTTCATTGTAGTTTTGAGAGCTCTAATTTTATGGATAAAAGTGTAGTCATAACTGAATGTTTTCCAGAAATCTGTGAGGCTTCTCTCCTGTAGGTTTGCATGGCTATCAATGTTCTACAGTGCGCTAATTCAGCGGTTTTAATTATTATGAATTCTACTTTATGTACCTGAATCAGTATGGGTGGGTGTCTGCTACAGAATGGTGCAGCATGGAGCGCTGCAGACCTGCTGTTCCCAAATTTAACGAGCTGGGGTATGGCCTTTGCATAGAACCATAGTTGATAGTGTTTAAAAACCCTCACCATCAACAAAACATTTTAAATCTGAATATATCAAGGCAATAAGGATAGGCTAGTAGCAAAGAGCAATGCCAGCGTGTTGCCACAGCTGAGGAGAGTGAGAAGATAGAACTGGATGTGGAATTAAGCAGATGTCGTGAGAAGACTGAGAATAGGACAAGCGTGTATCATTCTTGTCTCGGCCTGTCTCCAAATATTCCTCCATTCTCAAGGTATTTTTGGCTCAGCGCTCTTCTACCTACTGTGCTTTGTTTATTTTAACCTGTAATGCATCTCTTCCAAGAAATAGTTACTTACCCAGTCTTCCCTTGAAACCATATGTGAAAATCACTGCTGCCATCCACTGTGGTATCAGGCATGCAGTTTATTCAGCTGACTACCCGTTACTACCCATCTGTTTTCCAAACTGGTGAGTGCTAGCTTAATCAGTGTTATTTGTAGAAGCCATTCCTTACCTTTGGTGACCTTTCACTAGTCCTTTCATAATTATGCTGTATATAGAGATTATAGCCACCCAGAGGGCTTGGAAATCAGTAGTGTGTTTAATGTTTGGGTCAGCCACAGATTTATAGCAGCATAATGATGTCTTTTGGTTTTTGCTTTGCTCTAGTTAATATCTACATCTGAGTTTCCTTTTTACTCCTATTGGGTACTGAGGCACTGTTTTCAGTGAACTGCTTCTGATTACTTCTGGGTCTTGCTCCAGAGTGGTAGTGGTGAGAACACACTTCCATCAGTTTTTACATGAAGCTAGTATTGTCTTTTCCATGGATATCACTTTTCATCTAACCATGTAGAACTTCATTGGCCCTTTTAGCATGCTGAGATCCTCTTGCAGTCATTCTTCATCAACACTTAGCAATCCTTGTCATCTCACTTTTCAGTCCAATTTGTCTATCTTTTGCAAGTATATTACATTGCATGAATTCCAGCACAGACCTTTTGCAAAACTTCCACCAGCGGACTCTCTCCACAGCAAGAACTGATCATTTATTCTCATGCTGTTTCTTGTATTTTATTGGGTTTTGTCCATGCTGTCACCTCTGTGGCAGCTTCATTTCCTTAAAAACCTTTCGGAAATTTTTGTATGCTGTTTGGACCAGAATCTTGGTTTTTCGCAGCCTTCACGATTAGTTCAAAGAACTCCAAGAGATCTGCAAGATGTTTTTCATCATGACTTTTACAGAAGCCATGCCCAGTCTTACCAGAGCAAACTGTATTTATCTAGGTATCCATTAATTCTGTACTTTATTATAACTTACCATGTCTCTAATACAGATATAAGGCTAGCAAGTCTTTAGTTCCCTTTACCACCCTAATATTTTTAAATAGCATTGTGTTTGTCAGAGATGGGATAATATTGAATGAAAAGTGAGTTATGATGGTTCTGCTTGTGATACAATTCGAATGTTCCGTCTGAATGAGAGTAATGCAGTGAGAGCTCTCAAGTTTTCAGTAATTGCCCGACTTAAAGTTTAAGAAATACATATAACTAGTTGCTATCAAGTCAATGTCTTTAATTCTGCTTTAAAGATCAGCTTTGCTTAATATTTAAAAAAAAAAATCTGAGACGCTCATACTACAGTGAATAATGTTCTTTTGAAAGCTGAGCAAGCCTTTAAAAAAAAACACAACCTGTATTGACATTTGCATTTTGCACACTATTCATTTATACTTAAAATCTGAAACGAAAAGTTATAAACATTTCCTAAGGTTAATATGCTGCATGTTTACATTAATAAATCTATAAAGTTATAAATATTTATATTTAAGTTTGTGTATACAATATACAGCAGTTTTTATATGTATTCATTTCTTTGTTTAAATACTCTTATATTTGTTCTCCATAAAGCCAGAGGTACTTGAGGTTGATAAATGTTAAATATTTTATTATAATTATTCTGCAGAGCTGAATTTGTGGGGAGGCTATAAAATACTTTGTCATAAATATTTATATATTTTCAGATAGCAGATAACAAAAAGAAGTAAAGAATATATTTGAGTTAGTTGACCTGAGACCCACAATTTAATAATGATATGATATAATATACTATCCACAGATTTTTACAAGCAGCTATTCTTAAAGACTATATGTTTGTGTTCTTAAATACTATATTCATGCACTTATAAGGAATTTCTACTAAAAAAGGTATCATTAAGCATTTTCACTTTGTAATACTTGTTGCATCAGAAGGCAAAATATACTCAGATGGGCTTCAAGAAAGAAGAAATTGTAACAGGGGAAAAAAACCTGTCTGAAACTTTTTTGGAAATTGATACACACAGTTGCTCACAATTTTATATAGCCTTTTTAGTATTCCTACACTTAGTGTAATATAACATTGGTAGCATGATACACGACTATTTTCTGTGTTCATTTGTTGTTGTTCTTGAAAATGATGATTCTTCCTCGCTGTTAACAAAGATTTATTAGGAAAAAAGTGCTGAAAAAGAAAGAATTTAAATAAAACAAAAGCAGCATAGCGCCCTGGAGTATCATCTTACTCTGTAGTTTTTTGGTGCTTCTAGGCATAAGACATAATAAAAAACTTTACATAGCTCAAATAATAGGTAGTACTTTTTCTTTAGATTGCTTAAAGCACACTCTGTTCTACTTTGAAGCAGAATATAGCTATTTGGTATTAGTTATGTGGAGAGATAGTCTAACTTAAAACCTGGAATGCTACTATTTGTACTTGTTCTACTTGATGATCAATTCTAATAAAAAGAGTATATTTGTAGATGCCTTCTAATATGGACTAAAGCATAGATAAAATGTAAATACCAAGGGTTCAGTTGTATTAGTGCACACCCTTTCCCTAGAGCCTAAGACCTTTGACAAAAGGTCACTTATTGCCTATGTTACTAATCGGCTGAAATCTCCTTTGAAAGCGCTGTGGTAGTTGAGGTACAAGCTGAGAAATAAATATTATAATACACCTTGGCAGGACACTGCAAACATAATATGAGAAAGATTTGAAACTCAGTTTGTGATTTTTCTGTCCAATTACAAATTGGATGAAGAAACACCTGAAGTTCTGGAAGATGTGGAGGAATCTGTGGAAGTTTAATCATAGCCTCCCATTCTTTTTTCTAATGTGTCTATTTTTGACTGCTATTAGTAGTAGGATGTTACTGCTGGTGGTGGTAGAATGTACAGCTGGATGGAGTTTTGGCCTTATTCGTGTATTCCTATTGAGTTTGCCATTGATTTGTATTACAGTCATTTTGCAAGTTGGAACACTTTAGAACATAGAAGCTTTTTCAGGTCAATTTTCTTCATCTTGGGCTGCCCACCTAAGGGTGGGTGTCTCATCAACGCAGTCTGTATATCAGACTGCTGTCTAATGGTGAGGTGAGTGCTCTTGGCTCCCAGTATTATGATCTTACTCCATCAATAAGACGTTTACCTACGCTAAAATCCTATCTCCACTTTATAGTTTAAAATATACCAAACTATCCAACTGTTCTGAAACGCATAGGAATACCTCACAACTAAGGAAATGTTTCCATGTATACTCATTAAGAAGGATCACTTCACTGAAAATAAGGATGAAAGTAGTTGTCTTCTGCTTCATGGTCTTCTTCCGTCTCATGATCATATGTTTCAAGATTGTCTTCTGCTTCATCATATTCCTCTGGTGTTAAAAATCGTCGAAACACTGGTGTTCGTAGCTGGCTTGACTTGCTGGCATTAACGTTTTGTTCACCATAATAAATGGCTCGAATGTGAGGGAAGCAAAAGAATGCGTATGTGCTTAGTGGAACTGTAAGCTTGTTTTGGTCCGCACGTATGTAGGTTAATTGGTTGATGTTCATTGGATCAATAGATGGACACATCAAAGTAACATTTATGACTGCAAGAGAGAGAAATATTAATTAATACAGAAAATAGTTATTTTTAAGACCTGTTGCGAGTGAAACGCATTTTGAAATTTAAAATAGAAAATATTTTTTTGCAGTGCACAGTGTTAATATTCTGTCCTGTGTTTTAAATCAGTTCTGTAAATGGCAGCAATAACTTGGGGATTTGCAAAGATATAAGATTGTGGGGTAAAGAAAAATAAATATGGCTACCACTACGATTTATAAATACTATTTCTCTGTATATTTTTATCAGTTGCCTAATCAGGAGCAATTTTCAAACAGGTTTTAGCTTATGTGAAAAACTGATGCTTTCACTGAAAATTGCAAGTTATGGGCTAAGATGCAAAAATCACGTCCTTCCTAATTTCACTGACTTGGTCTCAACTACCCAAGGCTGTTTACACTGCATCTTGATGAAGATGGGATGGTAACTCTCCCTGCACTGTAAAATGATCAAAAACTACCTAGCTTCCTGTGCTCTGGAGAAGTACTGTGCGCATGAACTCTGAGGCAGTGCCATGTTAACTAGTTACTTCAGAAGACTAATAGCTCCAGATCACCTCTCTAAGGAGGATATCAGAGTACCTCTTGAATAACATGCCGATTTGGGTGACTGCTGGATTCTATACTTGGTTTATATAGGACCTAATTTGAGAAGCTGTAAGGTGGCAGGTCCTTGAAATCAAGGACACACAAGAGATGTTTCTTACAGCCTATGTCAAAAACTCTAAGTTCTTTGTTGTGAATGGTAAGGAAAATACGCTGAACTCAGTCCCCTCCCACAACCAGTGCCAAAATCTAGTAAGTTTTTGATTAAGAATCAACCATCAACTTACTTTCAATGTCATTGTCTTCAATATACAAATGCTGCAGACTTCTTGGAATATAGAATACTTGTTTCAATTTGTTATGTCCCAGATTAAGTTCTATGAGGTTGGGTAGATTAAAGGTGTTGCGTGGAATGTTTTGCAGGTTATTGTGGGACATTCTTAGAGCAATGATTTTTGGAAGTCTGTTGAAATAGTTTTCTGGAATATAAGAAATGGAGTTATTTTCAAGAGAGAGATACATAAGTGATGACGGTAGATCAGGAGGCATGGCCTGTAATCTGTTGTTGCATAAATTGAGCTGCATTAGGTTTTTCAAGTTTGAAAAGGGTTTTTCTTTGAGTACTGAATCATCAAGAAGATTATTGCAAAGGTCAAGCATGGTTATGTTGGGTAATCCTTCCAGTGCATTTCCAGCTAACCGAGAGATCTTATTGAAACCAAGGAGAAGTCTCTCTAGAGAGCTGGGGAGTGGGAATGGAAATTCTTCTAACTCATTATGTTGTAAATGAAGTTGCACTAAGCTTGAAAATTTGGCAAAAATGCCGTGGTCGATCATATGAAATTTAATCTTGTTGTGGCTGAAATTAATTTCTCTTAGGAAGGTAACATTAACGAACGGTCCTGCAGGTACAGCCTCAATATTGTTGTTTTGCAGATAAAGTTGTTGGACGTGACTAGGGATATTTGGTATTGTCTTAAGTTTACGATGGTCACAGTACATTGATAATGGAAAGGCCGGTGGACAAAAGCATTCTCTGGCGCACTGAACTGGAAAAGGAAAGCGAGGAACTTCAGGTTGTGTATTTGGATTAAAATAATATGGATGTTGGTGTTCTGACTCATCGTATTCATCCTCAAAATCATAGTCTTCATATTGACAAAAGACCATAGCAGCCCAGAGGAGGTGAATGATTGACAGCTGGCTTAGAATCCCCATACTGAAATTTGGATGTTGTATCCTGTTGATAAGGGAAAATAAGTGTATTAGATAATCATAAAGTAAATCACATGTAAGTTTCAGTTTTAAGAAGAAGCAATATGAAGTAATGCAAATATAAATGCATTTTTGGGCCGCACTGTCAGTGACATTATTAGTAAAACTGAGTTTTAATCTGTATCTTCCAAGAAAGCAGCCATGAACAAATACACTGAACTTGAAGTGAAAGTAAGTTTTCTTCAAATAAAGAACAGCTTTCTACCTGTGCTGTGCCTGTCACTGAAGAATGCCGTAAGTTGGGACCAGAAAACCATTTGAGTCTTCATTTCTCACTTTAATTATTACAGAGAAGTTGCCAAAGGACTTTTTCTATCAAGTGGTATAGTCTGGGGATTATACTGACCAGCTGAGTTGTTCCATTCTTTCCAGTGTAATGGGTTAAGCATCAGACTTACAAGTCAGTTTTAAATTGATGCAGGTGGAATTCCTGAGCAATGTTTCTTCCTCAGACCTTTGGAAACCCCTAGGGAGCCTTATTAAACTGTTAAGACGAGAACTATTTTTTGCAGCTGTATTACTCTCACAACGAACTTGCACTGCGCAAGTGGTGCATTGTCAGTTATCATAGAATCACGGAGTCCAGTCTAGTGCTCCAAGTGTTTCCATTTCCAACAGTAGCTAAGATCAGCCCAGACTTTGAGTGAGCCTTGAAAATCTTCAAGGGTGGATTTCCAGCCCCTCTCTAACCCAAGTTAGTGCTGTACTAGACTCCTGGTGAAGAAATTTGCTAGTCTCATTCAGCATCCAAGCCATGGCCTGTGTTTGTTGTTCTTGTTTGAAAACAAAGTTATTTTTTAAAAAATACATAACCACAACTAAGGTGAGATAATTGCAGGATTGTTTCTCAAAATAGCAGAGTGAAACAGGTTACTTGGAAATACTGTCTTATGTAAAATAGAAATTTCCATGGCATTGATGATTGTATGTTCTATGGCATTTTATGTTGTTTTTCTGTGTTCTGCAAAATACGGCTGACTTATTACAATGCATTAATGATGATAAATTTAACTTTTCTGTTCCTGTCATTTAATTAAAACTACTTCAACCATTGTATACTGCACTTCATGTAAAATCTTAATTCATAAGGTCTCTTCACAGCCTTTCTATGCTTCTGTAATCATGTGTTTTTTATAGACACGAACTAATTTACCCTCCAAGTACCCTTCTGAGGTGCACTACTGATGTTGTGAAAGGCAAATAACTTGGCACATCAAATTTCTGATGCTCAAAACCAGGCTAACATTTTTGAGCACTTCATGCAGCCAGAGGAACCCTATTATTTGGCAGGATTAGAGTTGTGAATCATGTCAAGCTGTTCAACTTAAACAACAGATGAGTCACAGTGTAACATTGCAGGTCAGAACACATAAATCAAGGAAATTTTTAAGTGACTTTGCTCAGTACGGTATGGAAACCCTGAGGCAGAGGAAAGCAGATATCCTTAGGTTTATCATGACATTCTTGTTTCTTAATCAGGAGACTTTCTTCTTTTTCTTGATGCTCTTAAATTGTTTGGTAAAAAAGTATCGGTAACAATGGAGATAAGATATACAAACGCTTACTTCCTGTGCTTTATAGTGATGATTGATGTCTCAATGCCTTGATGATGTATTGTACTAATTGAATGAGAATATTCAAAGGAAGATAGTAACAGAATCATAATCTTTCCATATTATGCATAGCCTGTGAGTGACAATGGCTGGGTGAAATCATTTGTAGTAATGTCTAATTTGCATTTCTGACTTTGTATCATTTGTATTTGAATACTCCTTTACCTAGTTTCGTAACCGATGAAAATCTAAAATCAGGCTTGGAGTCATTTGTTTAGAACCCCCCGTGTAGGTAGGTCTTCAGCAAAGCCAGGGTCCCCATGTCCCTACACCATCATCAGATATCTGAGCTAATCTAAGTGAGTAGCAGAACTACGTCTACACAGAGACCAGCCTTGTGCTACACACACTGTATAAACGCACTGTGCTGATGAACTTTGCAGACACTTGCTGGGATGAGCAGTGCTGTGTCCAGGAGGAATTCGTTGGTTTTCGGATTTCAAACAGTATCTACTGGGACAACACCTTATTACCATATTTGTAACTTTTAGTCAGACCTACATAAACTGTCACCAAATCCTATGGCTTGATCCGTTCACACAAACCAGATTTGTACACACTTTGTCCCTCATGCGTGTTTCTAGTTCTTGATTTCATTTTAATTCCTGCTATTCCTTTCCAGCTTTGGTCTGAAACTTTAGCTTTGCTTTCTGATTCTTAGAAACCAGCAGGGAAATTCCTGCTTAGCTTGAGGATAAAGCTTACTTAGGCCTTTATGGAATTGATCCACTTGCCACATAGATAATTTAAAGAGAACTATCATCACTTCACATGGAACGATAAGTAATAGGTACATTGTCACTGCTTTTATGGAAAGAGAGGAGTTGCTATTTGGGAGAATGTTTTTATACCTTGGGTGTAGCTGACTGCAGTTTTGGTAGAATAGTAACTGTTCTGCCAGCCTTGCAGGTCAAGTCTCAAAGTACCCGAGATACTAACATGTCACAAATTACTTCTCTAAGCTTAAACTTCAAAACAAAGAATCATCTTAGGTGAAACTTGATAATGAGACACACAAATCAGATGCACAGTATGATAAAGTGTGTACTTACAAAATTAAAAGAAAATAGAAAACTTTACAAGCATGATTCTTTACCATCTGTAATAAATTTAAAGCTTAGTAACTGCATTTGTAAGCAGTTTACTAGCTGAAAGCTAAGAATTATATCACATGCATGAATCATTCTTAATTGCAAAAGTTGCACAATTGGTTCATTTTATTCCTGCTTACCCAGAAAACTTACTCTTTGGAAGTCCGTGAAGATCAAGTTGTAGAAGGCAGCAAGTTATTGTGCTGGTGAAATCATCTGAGAAATAGCCTAACACAACTGGAGGAACAAAACATCTCTCCAAGCCCTATTTTGTGGTAAGGAGCCTTGTGGGAAAGCAAAGCGAAATAATAGCCTTAGCCCCTCTTCTGATTTGCCAGTAAAAAAAAAAAAAAAATAGTGTTGTGCCACATCATCAGTTACTGTAGATGCTGTGTCATAAGTCTGTGAAGCAATATCTCCTTTAAAAAAATTATTTGCAAGATTCGTTCGGTGTTACCAGTTCCCATTAAAAATGTTGAGAGACTAAGACCTCAAAAAAATATTTCAGAGGTCGTCAGTTCGTCATGCAATTTGAACTACCATGATTCAAGTTATGCAAAGGATTTGTTCTCTGGGCGATGACGTTAAACTGGAAAAAAATTAACCTTATCAAGATTAAGAAAGAGCACGTGCCGTAGAAAAGCAGTTTATGAACATCATCTATTTTATCCTCTTTTCCTCCCCCAATCCATATTTCCTGTTTCCTTCCCGCAAAGCAGTTGTGCTGTGTGGTGCCGTGGGGCTGGTGGTGTACTTCTCAGTGCTGTTTTAAAGGTGGAGGTCGGGATTCACTGTTTCCAACACGTTTTTCTTAAGTTGTGTAGAAAGAGCATAAAAATCTTGCAATGAAAAAGACAAGTATGACATGAGATATAAGCAAGATTACTGAAGAAAACTATTCACAGTTTTTAAGAGGGAGAAAAAAAAGGCATAGTTAGCTTCTGGTGCTGTATGGTACTTCAACTGTTATATTCATAAAATTAGAGAAAAAGGGCATGTTCTGTGGTTAGTGAGATACAGTTGTGCATTAATTGTACGGTTTATCGAAAAAAATTACGTTTTTGGTTTAGTAAAAGAATTACATTATTTCAAAATCTATTAACAAGGAAGAATTTGGTTTTTAAAGTGTAAATGCCTTTAAAGTTATCATATTTGAGAAATAAGGCAATAGCAAGTTCTACTTTTGTCTTTGAGCTTCCAAGGCTGATTACTTGCTTGACCTTTTCAACTTTCCTTTGCAACATTGAGTACAAAAACATTGTTTAAGAAGATAAATCTTATATGATTCTAACATTTGGGATAGAGAGAGAAGTCATGAGCAAAATATAATATTGTCAGAGTTGGCAATACTGGAGCTAAAAGACAGCAGGTATATACTTATGTAGAGAATGTAGAATAGAAGGGAGAGGTTGAGTGTAAAATTAATCCCTTATTAACAGTTCTACAAATAGTTGAATAGGTACATTGTACCACTAAACTCAAATAATACTAAACAATGGAAGTAACTGATTTTTAAAATAATTAGAATACATTCATAATGATGAATGAAAAAACACATTATATTAACAGTTCTAAACAAAGCATATATAAAAACTAAAGCTATTTTATCCTTAGATAAAAATTGGACTAAATTAGGATTTTAATTTTATATCTGATATTTTTCTATCATTTTCAATTCCCAGTTGTGTCCCAAATCCTCTTAAGCTATCAGCAGACTTAAAAATCTTGCAATGCTTTAAAAATCCCTTGTTGCAGAGCAAAAGAGTCTGTCCTTTTGAAAAGCTGTAACAAAGCTCTTGATGGTGCAGATCTAACCAAGGGATATATTAAGATTCATTTCCTTTTTTGTTGTATGAGCCATCTTGCATATAAACAAATCTATACTTTGTGGTCTTGGTCAAGTTGTGTGATTTGATCTTCTCTTAGTTTTGGTTTGAGGTGTGGTAGGAATTTCCTTACAAGGAGGCTAATGAGAGGACTAAATTTAGCATCATTCATGTGACATTCTTGTTTCAAAGGCTGTGACAAATATATTAAGTTTTCTACATGTTTTAGTTTTAATTTTTTAAAAACCATGCTTTATAAAGACTTGTTTGATTTCTAAATTGTTTTCATCATTTTATTTATGCAGGAGTTACGCAAAGCAAGATGTTTATCCAGTTAGAAGTCAGGGTTGGCTTGAAGTTGATTTATTTTCCTAAACCAAACGTGGATGGATCCGTTTTTGTAAATTAAAATTCTTGGTATTTTACCATATTTACGAACTACGTTCAACTCTTGAGACTTGTTAGCTTTTTCAACTTTGGTTCTGAACTGAAGGCTTAAGATAGGAGACTGTTCTAATATTTTGTGACTTTATATTTGTTTAGTTAGCTGGATAACAGTATTGAAATATCTAAATTTTAGCCAAAACGTTCATAGAATACGTAGAGAAGATAACCAATGGCCCTGAGGCGAATGAGACTGGTATTGATATAAGAAGGAATAAATTATACTGCTTGGCCTTTTCCCTGTATTTGCCATTGTACTATAAAAGATTCTTGGGTTTCTTTGGATTTCCATGTCCCCAACTTATAATGGTCCATATGAAGCGTAGAGAAAGGAAGAAAAAACTAATGTATTGTTCACAGAGGACTAAAGGTATTCAAATGAAGCAAAGCTGTGTAAGTTAGAACTGAGAACTGTCTTGCTAGAATTAGAAAGTTCTTCAGCTAAAGTCTGGCCCCGCTATCAGACATTTGAAGAAAAGTCTCAAGCTCGAAATTTTAAAATTCTCAGTTGACGCTTTTGAAGGAATTCTGTATTTTAGATAAGATTTGGTGATGTTACTTTTTTTACTTGGAGTGATTGCACAGTAGAAAAGAGAATGCATGATCAAATATAATGAAGTTTAAATGTTGTAATTTGGTTCCCCATAAAGCCTGTGGGTTCCTGCAGTAAGAAACAGCCTTGGGCACGTATCATCTGGACTGGGCTGCACTTCAAAGATTGTATGAACAGAAACTCTTTGCAGCCTTATTTCTAGAGGTTAACTGTCGGTCTACAAACAATGTCAGCAGACCACCTGCAACCCGTACGACTAGTATGGGATCTGCAAAGGTATTTCTTATTTGGGATTGACATCAACAAAAGTAACCGATTATCAAGACTGTAGTGGCTTCTGGATTTATTTATCCTGTGCCAGAACAAATCTGAAAATTCAGGATACTGAAATGCATTATCTTGCAGAGCCTTCAGCCCAGGCAGAGCCCAGAGCACTCAGTTAATAGGAGCTCTTACAGAGTTCTTGTTATTCTGCTCTTTAGTGCGGTTATCCTAGGAATGTGTCCCTGTGTGAATATGCATTTGTAAAGATTGTGGAAAAGGGAGCATCAAATTCTATCAACAATCCTGCTGAGCTGAGACAAGGCCCAATCCGTTTTAAAAAAAGAAAGGCAGACAGAGCTGTGCCATGTGTGGGCCCTGCCGGTGCCTCTGACCTGACCCTTGTTGTGTGGTCTCTATTTCCCATTTAGTAGGTGCTATTACAAGATCAGAACGCTGGCAGCCTTCATCTTATGCAGCCTGTTTTATAGGTGTTGCTTTGTTTTGCTATGAGCTGTGAACAACATGTTGGGCAATTGCAAACAGTTAAGTTTACAAAAAGCGAAAATTTGCTAGATTGCAGATTTTGCATCAGTTGATCAAATGGTACTCTGAAGTGGCCTTCCTCATTGACTTCTAATCAAAGGCAGGTTGTAGCTGCCTTTGTAGGTTGATTTTCATCAGTCTATTAACTTGAATGTGCGTGCTATAACCATCAATGTAAAGAGGAAATGAAAGATGGTTCTGTGCAGGCATAATGACTGCATTTCAAGAGGGTGCTTTTCAGGTGACCATGCAGTCCTAGAAGAATTAAAAAATACCCCTAATTGTCCTATGTTCTTACTAGGAAACAGTAGAAGTTAGTGGGTATCCTAAGCCCTGTTAATGGGTTCACAGGGCGCTTATTATCATTCTGAAATATAAACATGTCTCTCTCTCTTACCTGTGCTGTGGGATCTGGAGGAGTTTTTGTCTGTATCCTCTCCACCTCCGCCACTTATGTGGATTTACCGATTCTAAGCTGAATATATCCCCTCTCTTTTTTTCTCTCTACTTCCTGAGCATTCCTTTATTTATTGAAATTGTTGAGTTTTTCTCACATTCTAGTTATTCTGTTTTTCTATATATTTCTTATTTTGTATTTTTAAACTGTATACCATTTCTGTGTGGGTTTTCTTTTTTTTCAAAAAAACCTCCCATCTTTTAAAGCATATAACTAATTAACAAATGATTGATGCCAGTATAGAATAAATGACTGAGTAAAAGCAAGACTTATTTGCCTTGTAACGTGGGTATTAATATAACTTCATAGGCAATTGTGGAGGAACTTCTACTAATAAACAGTAATACAATGTACCTAGAACAGAATTCACTAGAAACATTTATACATGTTTACATCTGGAAGTAATACATTAGGCGATTTGTTAAATGTGTGCACGAACATGTGCAATGAACAATTTGGCTTGCGATCCTTGTGCTACATAGGCAAAAGCAAAATATTAAGCCTCCCGGTGCAGTCATATTTACAATACAGAAGCTTTTTGAATGAAAGGGTGAGTGTGAGGTTTTTTACTGTGACAATATCGGTTTAAAGTAATGGATAATTGAGGTTGAAAGACGAGTAGAAGAGAAGGCTTGTAACTTTTTTCTGAATGTATTGCTGTGTTAGAAACCTTTAGAAGGTTGTAACACTATACTGGGGGGGTTACTTTTTTTTTGAATGTGGATTTTGCTTTCTATGCAGAGGTGTTAAAATAGTCCTCATCGTACGATGTTTCTACTATCATAGTAGAAGTAATAGAGAAGTAATCATAAACAATTGCTACTGACATAATAAACCCAGTTTAAAATTCATGTAATCAATATCTGTAGCAAATAGTGTCTGGCTACTCTAAAATACCCTGGACTATTATATGAAATTATAAAGCTTCAGAGGAGTATCAACAGACACTTGTCTTTTTAGGAATTGAGTAGTTTAACAAATACGCTTTGCTTTTTACTTTGTATTTTTATATAGACTACTTTGCTTCTTCCGAGATAGATGGCTTTGGACTGTATTTTTCTACCACACGGTTTTCTGGGGTGTTGCCTGATTAATTGGAGATTTGTATATCTGATTATACCAATTAAAAATGAGAGTATCTGCCTTTTTTTTTCAGCTACTGTTTACTGGTGTAGGTATATCAATTTTCTTGATACAGTATCAGCAATTAGACCTCAGACTTTAGCATAGCTTTTATTTTGCCTGATTTATGTCCTATATAAAATTATGTGTAGCTGATAGATACCTGAAAGAGATGATGTGAATTCTACCCTGTCTTAATAATTTTTATTAATACCTTATTCATTAGCTTATTCTGTTCACTCATAGCTATGAACTTCATGCAGTTTTGTTACAATAACTAGAAAATGTGCCCTGCAAGTTCAGATTGTTTCCATGTTTGTATCTGATCTGCAAATCATATGTTTATAGCCAAAGGTTTTTTTTTCTTTAAGCACTTTGAGGCAAGGATAAGGAGTAGTTGTCCAAGTTACCTGCCAAAGAATTCCTGAATGGTCATGCATAGGAAAATGTTTTGCATTAGCAGAAATTTTCCCTTGTTCATGATAGCAAGTGCTTCCTGTTTAATCTTCCGAGCATTTAAGAATTAAGGCCTTTACGTGTTTTTCCAATGACAATAGAATGTGTTTCTTTTCCTTGTAGATGTATTTGAACATTTGCAGACCGATAGATACGTACAACTGTCTTGCCCTGTGCTGCAGAGGATTTTGCCAGGCAGCCTTTCAACTCTCTCCAGTAGTCTGGAAACTGGAGATCATCCTTAATTTTTTTTTTTTTTTTTGTTATCCCTCTTTCTTCTAAACCTTCTCATTTTAGCATAAGACCTTGTAATGCTGCTATTGCAGCCAGCGTGACATGTATGGCCTGCAGTTAATTTTTTCTGCAGTCAAAATCTGACTTGGAAACTTTCATAGAAACATCAAGTATTATTACACATCATTCATCTGTATGCTGGCATATTCTCTTATAAGGAAAGATAGAATCTCTGTACCCTTTATTTTCTTCGGTTACTCCCTGTTTTTATCTCCATTTTTGTTTGGATTTTCTTTAAGTAATACTAACACTGCTTTGGAAGAGCAGTACTCCTATATTCTGCTCAACACATAAAATAATGTCATTTGAGTTATGGCAAGTAATGAAATTGAACTGTTTCTGTACTGTTTGAATAATTTGTGAGTCACAGCTGCTCTTTGGCAGAGCAGAGACAGGGTCTCATAGTTATTTTATCCAAGCACCGTGGCAGGAAGTCTTCTGTTTCTTCTATCATTACCCATTCTGAGAGGCTTGAAAGGCCTTATGACTGCTTCTGGTGAGGACTTAAACCTGGTTCACACTTGAAGCAGTGATCGTGTTAATGGCCATTGCATCAGGGAGGAGTTAGTCCAGGCATTTGGTACAGATCTTCCGTGGTAAGTTTCTGACACCTAACTCTTGCTTTGTCCTGCCACATTTTGAGAGTGGGGGTAATGAATGCCTGCAACTATTTGTAGCTGAAATAGAAACATCCATTATGCTTTATTTTTAAACAATGAGTTAAAAAGAAATAAAAATCTAACTGGATATTTAGTCAGGAGATGACATGAAACCGGTGCTTTCAGTAATTAGATTGAACTCTCAGAATTGAGTCAATAGTAGTAACTGTCTTAAAAAATGTTAATTTATTAATTGCAAGAGAACTGTCCAGAACTCCCTTTGCATATTTGTCAAACACCGGGCTTATTTCCAAAATCTCTAGTAAGTCTGTGTGTTATGAGAGCAGTCCCAGAGAGATGACTGGTGTATTTGTTAAGAACTGCTAATGGGTGAAGTAGATAGCGGGTTTACTCACAATAGAATGTTTGAGTGGAAAGGTACTCTTTAGAAAGACAAAAAAGTTACTTTATGAAGCAATTGCGCATCTACCAGATGTGTTTTCCATGCTCACATTTTCTCCTCTTCTCAGATTCCTGTGCTTTCTGATTTTGGGAGGGAACTGTTGAAGTGGGAGGCTTGTGTTACGCTTTGTGTTACGGAGCAAGCGGCAGCAGTATGGCTCCATAACACACGGGTACTGCTAAGGCAGAGCATTCCTGAAACAGGACTAGGGAAATACTGCCGTAGGTATGTGTGCTCCAATGAAACACGCTCAAAGAAAACATCTCAAAGTTTTTTTAGTTAGTATGGTAAGAAGCTTTTCTTTTTTTTTTTTCTTTTTTTCCACTGTTCACTGTGTTTTTTTATTTATCATAAATAAGGATACAAGGTTTTTATAAGGAGTAACTACTTTTTTCTTCCATCTATTAGATGGAAGCAGTAAGAAGAATGTTGCAGATTGGTTTTAAATCAGCCAGTTTCTAGTTCTCTAAAATAAAAGATTGTGGTTTTAACTTGTAGAAATACAATCTGAATGCATTTTATTTAGCTTTGGACAACAGTATTAATTGTTCTGGGAAGACCTTCCAAGAATAATTTTTTTTTCAATAAGAGCCAAAATACCAAGGGTTTATAGTACCAGTGCATAATATTTCACCTTGATTGTGGTCTCAATTAGGATGGTGGCCTCTTGACCTCATACTAGCTTAATCTGTTCTGAAAAGTTCATTACTATGCTGTAGTGTTACGCTAATTGTTAACTTTGATCGTCACATGACAACAAATCTCTTGCCCTGTTGCTTAAGGAAGGACTTTCTGGGATCTGGCGATGATAGTGGTAGATGGAGGTTTGAAGTATGTTTTCTTCTGCATAGCGTCACAGGAGACTTTATCTTCGTATCAAATGTGTAAAATTTACAGCCCAATACATAGAAGCATAGTTTGTCAGGTAGAACTTTATTATCCAGTTTATGTAGATGTTTGCATGGAGGCCAGCTTCTAAAAGTACTCTGATACTTTCATCTCAAGATCTGTTGTATTATATGACGATTCTATTGGTGGTTGTTATAGGACGGTATTGTGCAACTGGTGAATATGGGGGCTGTGCTGACACTGCTACTGTATTTCTGAAAGTTACTTGACTTTCTTTTTCTATTTTAGTCATTTGTTTGAAGAGGATCAAAAGTTCTCTGTCCTGTGAAATCTAGTATTCGGGGAAATAGAAAAAAACCTGACCCATCAGTCACTTAGTCTGGTCCTTGATTCATCCCGTAGAAGAGAAAGAAGGTAGAGCTGACAGAAGAAAAGTGTCTGGATGTTCTTGTTGGTGGTTTGAATAGGATATAAATGTAGGTAAAATAGTAACCTTTAGAATGGCAGTCAATTTTTCTTTTTCATAAATGAGAAAGGTGTAAATGTGTTCTGTGAGGAATGTTTCTGTAAGGAAAATATTTTCATTGGTCTTGATATCAGAAGAGTGCTTGGAAATTACAGAGGCTGAAAAATTAAGAGGCAAGTGCATGGTTGTGTCAGTGCTCCCTCTCTGTCTCTCAGAAAATTTTACATCCTTTGGCAACAAATCAACTAGAGATTTTTTCCGTGTTTGACTTTCTTCTAAATATAATAAGATAATGAAATTCCTTAATGGTTACTGCAAATGTAATTGGGAAGAGAGCATGTTCATTTCAATACTGCTCCCCTTGGCTGTGATAGAAACCTTTGTCTAGGGGATGAGTACTACAGGCATACCAAACACTGTGTGTGAAACGTGCTGCACGAGATGCATAGATGGTTTATGTATACGCAGCTGGTCTAATGCATCCAGGCTTGTTAAATTCACTGCTTATGCACAGGGAGATTGTGACAAGACTTAGCTGTGTGTGGAAATGTGTGGGATTCTCATCAAAACTGCATCCGCAGTGCGGCAATTTCAGAGATCTTGTAGTCTTCAGATTTCTGCTGGACAAGAATTTGAGACAGAAAAAGTGTTCATGCGTAGGAAAAACTGGCTGTGTGGTATTCCCACTGCAAGCATAGCAGCAGGATGGTTAAATCCAGAATTACATTGTTCAGTTGAGTAGAACTGTTCATATTTTATGTGAAAAAATACAAGTCTGTCTGTTGGCAGCGTGTTACGTTGAACCAATCTTTTATTGGCTAACACAAGCTTTGAGAAACATCCCAACTTGATTCAAAATATTAATTAGTTTTGGAAATAAATATCTCAAAAGCCTTTCTGTTCATTTTATACTTAACACTGCCTTCCATCTCACGTGATTCACTGAGTACACATGGTAGATCTTACATTTATCTTACCAGATAATTTTAGACAGTGGTATGTGATACGTGGCGTTTGGAATTCGAGTCAGATTTTCATTTACTCCAGGGCTTTTCCATATGTTTCCTATTAGCAGCTTTGTTCTCAAACTTCTAGTCTCCCCAGAAAGGAGGAAAGAAAACAAACCAACAACCCAGGAAACAGTTTAAAATTCTAAATGTAGAGAAGGAGAAAAAAATAGACTTCACATCATTATTTCTTTTTTTTTTTTTTTTTTGCCATTGCTTTTATTGTCATCCTGGTGTTAAATTCTGATCAAAATACAATGGAAATATTGATGTTTCTTTTGTCCCTTGTGATATACATTCATTTTTCTGTATAAATAGTAAAATATTTTAACCAGGAATATGCTCTTAAGACTGTGAAATAGTAAGCAGTGATGTTTGGTAGTATTCTTAGTATTTTCATTTGAATTTTCTTCTTTTCTTTGAAATTGCTGGGGGGGGGGGAACCGTATGTTGCACGTTGTTGTTGTTGTTTTTATGTTACTAAATCATTCATGAAGATGTTGAACAGAATTGGAACCAGTATTGCTCCCTGGGGTACACCACTAGTTACTGGCCTCTGCCTGGGAATTCACTAGATGGCCCCCCTCTGCTCTCTGCTATTCAGCCATCCGCCTCCCTGCCTGCTCATCCAGCCCATACTTCACTGAGTTTACAAATTTTATGAATTTACAACTCCTTTTCCTAAGGTTATGCAGTGATATCCAAGTAGCTGTGCTCTTTCCCTGTCCATCTGTCCTTTTCTCTTTGCTGACACTTCTGAGCATAGTGGACACTGTCAGCCAGTTTGCCAGATACACTGAATTCCTGCCAGTTTTGTGTCAATTGATGGCTGGGCAGAGGAGGAAGACACTATTGATACTGGAAAAGGAAAGAAAAATCAACACTTCTTCGCTTTTAATTTGTTTAGCAGCAAGAGAAAGCACCTAGGTAATCCGAGTTTCATACACTAGTCTGCAGACAAGCAAGTAATTGATTCTGAACCCATGCTTCTCATGTATGACTATTGCTGTGAAGGAAATAGAGGAAATAAAGAAGATACTGCATATAGGACTAGTATCATTAAGGATGTGAGGTGGAACGGTATTTTGTGATGGGAGGTTGAGGGTTGCGTGATGTCGGCATCTTTACACAACTTTTATTCCTTCGATATCTTGTTTGCAGAACAATCATCTCAAACTGAAGTGGCGTAACAGTTTTGGTTTTGTTTGGCTTTTCAATATGGATATGGAAGAAATCCTGTGTTATTGAATGTTCATTTTTAGTTTACATGATATGCACTTCACGTAGCTGATAGTGCAAACTAAACCCATGATATGATAGTTTTCTTTAAACTTTCATTATCATTAAGTTTTTTATCTGATAATGTTGTGTAACTTCTGTATTATTCTTTGTATTGCTGTGTTTTAAAGGACTGCATTAAGTTGGTTGATATTGGGGAAAGAGGCAGAGAAAAGACTGAGAGATGAGGTTATTTCATCCTTTGGCTAATAATGTGGAGCAGGACACAGAACTCAGAAGTACTTAAATAGCGCTTTAGTACTCAAATAGGCTACTCTACATGATCCAGATCCGTGACCTTTACTGGGCTATTACTGTGCAGTAACAGTCTTTGTCATTTAATCTTTAGAATTACTTTTCCTTCTATTGGTAACAACAGGCTGCCATCCTCTGGTGAAATTTGTTAACTGTCTTGTAGGGACCTGACATTTTCAGAAGATAGAAGCCCATTAAAGTTTGGAAAGCTTAGACAGAATAAATTTTTATTTTTTTTTTATTAGAGAAATGTAGTTACTTGTACAAGGAATAAATAATAAGAGAAGACTTAAGATTTATATCGTATGTCTCTTTCACCATCTTTCCTTTTTCTGCAACATGTATGGAGAATGCAAAGATGGAGTTGATGTCTTGTCCTGTGGAAAGACCACTGGACACCAGTTCAATCATTAGTCAGCTATTATTATGTGTTTTATCATTAGTCAGTTATGATTCTGTTAATTTCATTGCTGTCCATATTCAGAAATCATTGCTGAAACTATGTAAGGTGCATTTTATATTTTATTGTCTGTATGTTGTGACATCCACTTAGGTTTATGTTAAAGCATGCCTCAGATATATGGTGTGTCAATTATTAACCAAAAATCCTAGCTGAAGAATTATATCCGAAAAATAGAGGAGAGTCATTGAACATATATTTTTTTTTTCTGAGAAGTGACAGACATGCTATGAATTTATGAATCAAATGAACCATTCGATACTTACCTGCCTTAATGCAAAATTGCCAATGTAGTTTAAGTCACAGATAATGTTTTTTTTGTACTTCAGAGCTAACTGAATTTACCTTGAAGGTGATGAAAAGCTAAGCACTTGATAAAATCATATAGAGATTATTTATTAAGTGTGAGAGTGGAGGTAATAGCTTCAAAATAGCATTGCAGTTTCTTCGGTGAGTGTTATATGTATCCATGGATGCTGACTGAAGTTCTCAGGCTGAATGCAGGGCAAAGAGTAAGAGACTTTTGAAGACTTCGGAAGAATGAGATCAAGATTATGTTGTCTTCTCCCTCTTAGGACTTTGGTACATTTTTACAAAGCTTTCCCATTGTATTAACTTCAACAGTGGACCTCAAGTTTGGGGAAACTTATGAGAGTACCTGTAAAGAATTTTTGGGTTTAGAAAATACCAGCCATGC
This sequence comes from Baryphthengus martii, assembly GCA_013396935.1. Lineage (NCBI taxonomy): Eukaryota > Metazoa > Chordata > Aves > Coraciiformes > Momotidae > Baryphthengus > Baryphthengus martii. The sequence goes on from VWZK01012678.1 coordinate 66,238, forward strand.
TC